>JAAMXV010000417.1:0-47180 GCA_019693495.1 Axilococcus clingmanii
TCTTATGAGGTATTAGTTACATTCTTTTTTGTGATACATGCAATGGATATATACAATACGGACTGATAACACAAATGCATCCTCTCAGCTCCTTTGTAAACGCCTGCGTTTATTTGCACTGGGAACCTGCTCCTCCTGCTGCTGCTTCTTCTTCTTTTGTACAGAACTTCCAAGCTGGGAATTGAGAGCAGCCAGCTCATGTTCCACTGTCTGTAACTCTGTCTCGCACTCTGCCTCTGCTTGCTGTGCTTCTTGCTGGGCCTGTTGCTCAGCGACATCCGCAGCTTCTTTTGCTTGCAGAGCCTCAACCCAATCTTCCAGGACAGCAATTCTTCTGCTGCGATTGCCGGCACCAGTGTGTTGACTCACCGTCGAGCTTCCAAAGATGTAATCGGCTTTGGCAGCAGTGGATGGGACTTGAAAGGAAGACCCGCTCACCACACCTCGTCCAGATAATTTCTGTCCGCACAGTGTGATGATATCACCGCTGGTCACTCTCAGTTGCTGAACCAGCGACTGTTTATACCCTGCTGCATTCTCTAACGTATCAAAGACGAGCGTGTTTGTAAATAGTGGGTAGAAGACAGTCTCCCTAAGACCCTTCTGCACTGGACGAATCAGGTTCACCAGGAAGCCTACGCAGCCAGTCGGCCATTCTTTCAGGGACAGGTCTGGAGGGCCTTGCTTGCCGGAACTCATCAGATGTGAGATCGGACGTACGTGAGGTAGGGGAATTTGAAGAGGAGGATCACTTCCTGAACAAGCACATCTTGTCAATTGCTGAGCCAACTGACTCGCAGACTTGATTCCTTCAGGTTCCATCATTGTGGTTGCTCCTCTTTTCCCTCCACCTCCACCACGCATTGACGCCCCAACCAGGGCGCTGTAAGGAAGCGCTTGAGAAAGCACGAGTGTCTCAGGCATAGGAAAACTACTACTGCTACTGCTATTATTGCTCCTGGTATTACCCGAGTGAGAGGCCAAGGCAGAGACAACTCGCTGCCGTGCTGGCATATCCTTCACCACCAGAAAAGCCATCGCTGGCTTGTATGCCGTCCCCACGACCAGAGCCAGAGGTTCACTGTCGACTGTTCCTAATTGTGCAAAGACCCCAATAACACCCGGATCCTTCAATCCCAACGCTCTGTCTATTGCACCAGTCAATGGATTTCTGGAAGGCCCATATCGGGCTGAACGGACTGCCGTCTTTTCAGTGATGATGCTTTCGTCCTCGTCATCCTGCCCACCTTCGACATCTGCTTTCTTTCTTGCTTCTAACAATTGCTTCTGCGCTTGCTTGAGGGTGACGGGGAGTGATGGAGTGCCATCAGGAGCAACGACACGCTGATGATGCACCGACAGCGCTTTCTCTGCCTGTTCTCTGTCCTTGACTGCCTCTGCTAATGCATCTCGCATGCCTCTCAACCTCCCTTCCAGCTGCTCCCTTTTCCCTTCCAGCTCTATCCGTCTCTGATTGACTGAATCATATTCATCTGCCTTTTTGGAATCATCAGAAAACACGACACTCCTCCCCCAGCACACAGTCCACCCCTCACAATCCATCTCCAACTCGTCTTGTAAGGCAGCACTGGGATAGAGGCCCTGAGCTTCACACACAACCTCTAAATCAAGTGGTTTCCCACTCCTTCCTGCCTTTCCAGAGCCTTCAGCTATACATAAATCTCCGATAAAAGCACGTCCCATTCCATCGGTCTCCACTGTCGCACTCTCTCGACCTGCAGCCAACAGAACTGGCACTTGGCTGCCAGCTGGCAACGATGATGGTGGTACCCCACCAGGTGGTCTCAATCTGCACCTTACAGAGATGCCAGCCAAAGCTGATGCATTGCCGTACTCATCCAACAATTGCACAGCAGCTCCTCTCACTAAAATCCTCTGTTTCAGGGCACTGGAATTTGTCACTGCCATTGATTCAGGCACAGCAGTAGGCGCTTCGACAGTCAAGGTGGAAGGTGGTCCTGCCAAGACATCAAACCTGACAGTGGGACTTCTCACCATTGTATCTCTCTTAGACAGGCCTGCCAATATCTCAGTTCGCGTCTCTGTGTACTCACCCACAGCTGTGTATGTCCCTGCTACATTCAATGCGCCGATGGCAAATGAAACGTCGTCAGCACCTTCGCTTAATGTATACATCATAATGTCCTTTTTACCGCCCCCCGGGGGGGTGACTTTCAGAAGCAGATTGGAGGCTACATCTGCTGGTATTGATTCTCCATCCTCAGTCTCAATCTCTAAAGCTAGGAGTCCAGCACAGCCTGCCAAGCAATTCTCTTCCAAGGCAGCAGGGACTATGACACGAAGCCCAGTCACGCTGTTTTGAGGAGACATTACAATGTTCAGGACCGCATCTGACAGAGCAACTTTCCTACTTGCACTCTGCACTCTCACTGCATAGGCCCCAGCAGAATCTGCTGTGACTCTGAGATCCTTGAAGAGAGCAAAGCCTCTCTTTACTTTCGCTTTATTACCCCCAGCAACAGTCACAGCGGCGGATCTCCCTGTACCGTCAGTTGCCAGTGCAGATGAATTCACAGCGATTTCAAAACTCTCATTGAAATTTGTGCATGGATTTCCGCCTGCATCTACCACCCTCACTCTCAAAGCACTGATGATTGCTCTTGTTCCGCACTCCAGATTGGAAGCACCATCAATGCCCAGTGCAGCAGGGCTCCCAGCTCTCAGCTCAACAGTCAAAGAATCTTCCTCCATATACCCTTGACCATCCGACACTCGTATCTTTATAGGGCCGGGATGACCTGAGAGAGACATGCGTACAGAATAAAGACCCTCTTCTGTCCATGTTTTCTCCCAGCTCTCCTCATCATACAGCAAAGGCCCATCAGATTCAACCGCAAGGATGGGATGCAATCCTTCAATCCGACCGGCGACCCTATTGTTATGAGCATCCAGCGCTTCAACTTCGACAGTGAAGATATGTCCGCATGCCACAGCTCCAGACCTGTCAGCTGATTGACTACCAGAGGGGTCTAAAAGACTGAGGGACCACGAAGCAGGAGCTCCCGCCACAGATGTGACCCGTAATGGGGCTTCAATGACTTCTGTGGCCGTCTGAAACCTCACCCAATGGGATATTGGTTCGGACGTGGATTGAGGGGCCTCAAAAGTTGGAAGTCGTATAGCCTCACCGGTGTATGATGACTTCTTTGACCCTGATCGCCAAGACACCATCATTCGACTTCCATCTATTCTTTTGGAGACTGGAGCCCCAGACTCATCCAACAGCATAACATGAATGCGATCCAACGTTACACCTGCTTCGACGCCTTGCAACAATGTGACTCTTATCGTGGACCCATCCTCGTCATCTCTCTCCTCTATGGTAGGTAAAGGTTGACCTTTATAAAAGAGCTGCAGTCCCACTGGAGCGCCTGAGGGCTCCACGACAAAAGGGAGCTCCAAAGTGGAGACTGGTTCAGCACAGGCTACAGCAGCTTGGACGTACTCTGATGTGGCTGATTGTTCGATGCCTAAAGCAAGGATGCCAGCAGGAGTACAGCCGCTTGCTCTCAGCCCATGGATATGACAGATGCCAGCATTGTCCACATCAAAGCTCATGGAAGCTGGTGAGATATGAGAGGAAGAAGCTGTCACTCTAAAGTGTACATCGGACGTTGGGAATGTCTTGTTTCCAAATGCATCTACAGCCTCTGCAAACAATTCTGGAAGCTCATCGCCCCTCGCAATTGAGACCTGAGCACCCCATGAATTTAAATTTAGTACTGACGTAGCAGTGATTGGATTGATGAGCCGTAGACCTTTAGCAGCCCCCGGACAGACTTGCAGCGCAAACACACCAGCATCGATATCTTCAGCTCCTCGAGTTTCGATGCCCACTGAAATACATACGGACGCGATAGGCATAGAAACTTGGGACTGTGTTTGTTGTCCAAGGGCAGTAGGTTGTGTGCTGCCTTGTTGTGCTGTATTGAAGATGGTCATTGCACTGCCTGTGCCCACCAGCCTCAAGTTGTGCACACTGATGCAGCCATCACAGACGACTGCCTGGTCATACACCGCCTCCAGCTCGTCGATCCTGTCTCCACCGATGGCATCGTCCTTATCATTGCCAATGTTTTTGTGGACATGCATCAACAATTTTGGCGCCTTTGCTCTTGAGCCTCCCTTGCCACTCTGTTTCACTGTAGTAGTATTCCCGAATTCATCCAAAAAGAGTACATTGAGTGGAGGAAGATGCTCTCCAAGGCGCACCGGTCGTAGCGCTGCTCTGGATTTGGCCTCTCCTGACAGCGATACTTGACTGGGTATGCCAGCAACAACTGAGAGCTCCACTGCTGCCCTTATTGGGCTCATTCCAGGCACTATAGGCGTCAGAATATACTCCAAGACATACCTGCCCGCCTCTTTGAGCCCACTGGAAATTCTCTGAAAATAGTATGTCTCTTTGATCGGTGTCTTATTTTCTATGGCAACTATGAGCACTGGACTTGGTCCTTCTTCTTCAGCTCGCTTCCCATGAGAGCCTCCTTCTCCTTCTTCTTCTTCAGCAACAGCAGCATTGGAATCTTCATTTTCATCTGCTGCACCTTTCTTGTTTCTACGGCCCCGCTTGGCAGGGGGACACGCTGAAGTGCCCTGCTCCGCATTCTCAGAAAGCATGGCGCTGTTCAAATCAAATGTAGAGACATCTCTTAATTCTGCACCTTCAGGCAGTCTCCATAAATTTTGAGTTACAATGAGAGCATGCTTCTCTCCACCATACATTCCCTTCACCATGTGTTGCCCAGCTCCATTGAATACTGCTGCAGTTGTCTCAGGAATAGGCTCACCTGCTGCAAACTCGATTGTTTGCCCAGCAGAATACCTGACCGGTTCTAATTTGAGGGCGGTCGGAACACGCTGCATTTCCTTAGATTCATGATCTTTCAGCTCTTTTCTGTCAACTATGCCTTCTATTCTTCTGGGAACAAAGGCTTTTAAGGTTTGTGTGCCATAGACAGCTGCAGGGAGAGCTGCCACGTGCACTTGACCCCCTGAATAGCCACCTTCCTCCCTGGTGGCTGTAGGTACTGTGAAGTAGGCCACCCTGCCAATGATTGAAGGCTTGGCAGCACATTTGATGACATCTCCCTTGGAGAAAGTCCGAACGCCATCCGTTATTCGTTCAAAAGCTGTCACAGCTTCTCCGAGGCGACTCCTAGCAGAGGCTTGCACTGCATTGTCAGCCAGCTGCTCAAAATGGATGGATTTGTCAAGGTGTGCATGGCACTTACCAAGCCATGTTTTGAATGATTTCTCAATGTTTCTCTCTCCTGGGACTGCTGCAGCCAGCAACTCTCTGATATCATCCCTAAATAGGAGCTTGTTACGAGTCACCTTGAAGGTCGGCCCAAAGAACAGACTTCCACGCACCCTTCTGAAGACTTCATCTGGTATGGAATCTTTTCCTTGAGCTCCTCGCTTGCTCCTCACTGCCTCAATGAAGGGCAAGCTATCAACGCGGGCTCCTGGGATAAGTCTTCCCTGCCAGAATGCATGAAATACAGGTACGGTCACCCACAATGGCTGCGCCTCACTCTCATCATCGGACAATCCTGTAATGTCTATGGTCGAGCCTGCTTCCCCATTCTGGGAAGGAACATGGTTATTAGGGTTGATCTGCGTAGCACGGGTGCTGAATTGGGTGGTATTTTGTCCGATCGGAGGCAATGGACTTCCAAATGGCTTGCTTGCATCCATGGGAACTGTCTCCCTTTCATTCTCGAAAGGAAAGTAGTACATAATGCCGCTCACTACTCCCTTTCCAGGTACATCTAGCGTGAAAGGAAATTCAGCCTTCTGAGCTCTCAGCAATCTGCTCTCCATGTCATCCTCAACTTCTACAAGTGCCCTCTTCCAGATGATCCGCTCATTGATCTGATACCGCACATTGATATTTGGCAGAGCTTCCCCATTAGGAAGTAACATCTTCTCTTTGATTCGGGATTCTCTGTTGCCAGTTTCTCCGTGGAGGTAGTAGTGATACAGGTGGGCAAGTTCTTGACAGATGGCAGGGCCTTGCTCACCGTCCCCCACCATTTGTCTGAGGATTTCTGGCTTGAGATCTCCAATGATGACCCTGGTGAATGAGGCCTCCATGTTCTCAAGCTCAGAAGCTACCCATGACTTCGTTGAGGAGAAGCAGTGTTCTGTTTGTGATAATGTGCTCGCATCACCAGCCTCCCTATGAATCATTTCCTCCTCGTATACGGCCGCACCCGAGCGGTAACGGGCCTCTAGAGCTGAAGCATCAAGCATCAATTCGCTCACATAACGTGAGTGGGACGATCTAGTAACCACTTTGACAACGTTTCCCATGAAAAATGCGGCATTTTTTGATCCAACACCAAAAAATGATAAGTCTCCAGTCAAGAAGCGGCCAGCACCTGCATTGGCTCTACTCGCATCAGGCTCCTGCGGGGCTGCACCTCGCTCTTCCATTGAGTAGTTCATCACCGCCCAATCATTGAGTTCTTCCTTTGTCATACCACAGCCATTATCAGAAATACATACAAGACCCCGTGCTGTGCTAGGGTTAGGACCTGAGACTATCAACGTGACTGTGACACTGCGAGGAGTGGGAGCGTTTTGGCGTGTCGCTCGGAGCGAGTTGTCAATAAACTCTGCCAGAGCGTAGACGAATGGATGCCGCCCTTGAGCAGCAAAGTATTCAAATTCTCCAGCCATTGTCATTGTCTTAGGATGAGGTATAAATGAAATGCGTTCCCTGGCGGGAGCATGGCTATTCCCATCATTCACAGGGATGAGGAGGAGGGTAGACCCGCCGTGGATATGAGCCAAGTCAGCGTCACAAGTGAAATCACGCTTGGCGTCAGTCAATTTGAAAGTCTGCGATGGTTTAAGGGCAAAAAGTACTCTATTGGCCTGAATTTCTTGTGCAACGAATAGAATGCGAAGCTCACAAACCTTTACATTGGTGAGCACATTTTTAAAGTGTTGTGCAGCGAGACCATGCAAGCTAGAATAACTTCTCACTGGTAATGGTAATATAAGCGGATCAACATCGGAGTTAAAGCTAATTTTAAAAAACGACATGACTCAAGTAAAAATTGGACACGATCAGAAAGCGACAAAATTCATATCAGCATACCCCCGGGTTATGAAGAAATCTTTTATATGTATTATTTGCAACGAACTGCTCGAGCATGGTGAGTTTTATTCCAGTTTATAGCACAAGTAATCGAATCCATGCTGTGTAACCTCAGCATGCAAGTCGGTCTACATCGGTCCGTGAGCGCTCTTTCAATGTGCGCATCAAAACTTCAAAGGTATACGCGCGCAATGCTTGATTCGAATGTTGCATTGCCACGACGGTGTTTATTGAAATTTCCTTTTAAGTTTCTGAGCCATTTCTTATCAGAGCAAGACTTGAGAGATCACAGAGAATTTGAGTCATAGCTATGGACACAGTAGCAGTTACTGGCGGCACAGGATTCGTAGCCACAGAGCTTATTAAACAATTATTAGAAAAGGGGTACAAGGTCCATGCTACGGTTCGCTCTACAAGCTCTCCTCGGTGCGATCCGCTCAGAAAACTCGGTGCGGCCCTTCCCGGTTCCCTCGAACTCTTTGAAGCAGATTTGCTACAGCCAGGAAGCTTTGATCAGGCATTTCATGGTTGTTCCTATATATTCCATCCAGCATCTCCTTTCTTTATTGAAGCAGATAACCCAGAAGAAGCTCTTGTTCGACCTGCAGTCGAGGGAACCCTGAATGTCCTGAAATCAGCTGCAGGCATTCAAGGGCTCAAAAGAGTCATCCTCACCTCTTCATGCGCAGCAATAAAAGGCATGAAACCTTCCCCTCCTATCAATGGTAAATTGTACACAGAAGAAGATTGGAACACGTCATCAACTGTGGAAGGAGGCGAGGCATACTGGGTCGGAAAGACTGCAGCAGAGTTGGCCGCTTGGGAATTTAGTAAGGAGCATTCTCTTGATTTAGTGACAATATGTCCAGAATTCATTATGGGACCGGTCATAAACCCAGAGATACATGATAGCAGTACGTCTGTAGGATATATGAAAATTTGGGCGGAAGGCGGCGCACAGTCAGGTGGCCCAGTCTTTGCAGATGTGAGGGACGTGGCGAGGGCACACGTTCTTGCTGCGGAAATAGATTCTGCCTCTGGAAGATACATAGTTGCCAACCCTGCTCCCACTCCAGCATCAGTTATTAGTGGTTGGTTGAGAGAGTCGTGGCCTCAGTACAGATATGAGCATGTTGCTCCACCTGAAGATCGAGAAGAAAGCAATGATGAAAGTTTCATCATTGATAACTCCAAAGCATTCAAGGAACTCGGACTGGTGTTGACTCCAGTAAAGCAAACTATTACAGACATGGTGCGAACTTTGTATGCGCTAAAAGTATCTCAAAAACCTCGCTAGATGTAAATTTCGCTGCCCCGGCGCTTGAACTCCTCGCTCATCTCTTTCATCCCCTTTTCCTTTTCACTGAGCAGAATATCTTCATATCCTTTGAGATTCCTGATGTCGTGGGTAATTTGCATAGAACAGAAGTTTGAACCACACATCGAGCAAAAATGAGCCGTTTTTGCCCCTTCAGAGGGCAGGGTGGCATCGTGGTACGAGGCAGCAGTCACCGGATCCAGGCTCAGGTTGAACTGATCTCGCCAACGAAATTCAAATCGTGCCCATGACAGTTCGTCATCTCTCCTCTGAGCAAAGGGATGTCCCTTTGCTAAGTCTGCTGCATGAGCAGCTATTTTATAAGCGATAACCCCTGCTTTGACGTGATCCCTATCAGGCAACCCCAAATGTTCAGTTGGAGTCACATAGCACAACAGAGCGGTGCCCAAGGCTCCAATAGTTGCAGCACCGATGGCAGATGTGATGTGGTCATAGCCAGGGGCGATGTCGGTGGTCAGGGGACCCAGAGTATAAAACGGAGCTTCTGAGCACCACTCCAACTGCTTCTGCATGTTCTCAGGGATTTTATGGAGCGGTACATGCCCTGGGCCTTCATTCATGACCTGCACTGATCTTTCCCATGCCCTCTTTGTCAGTTCCCCCTGTGTATAAAGTTCTGCGAATTGAGCAGCATCGTTACTGTCGTGTATGCAGCCTGGCCGTAACCCATCTCCAATGGAAAGGGAGATGTCGTATGAAGCACAAATGTCTAAGATCTCATCCCAATGCTCATATGCAAAATTCTCTTTGTGATCCAGGAGGCAAAGCTTCGCGTGGATGGACCCACCTCGAGAGACGATGCCGGTCACTCTCTCTCTGGTCAAAGGAATGTAGCTGAGTTTGACCCCGGCATGGATAGTGAAGTAATCAACACCTTGCTCAGCTTGTTCCAAGAGTGTCTCTTTGAACAGTTCCCACGTGATATTCTCAACATTTCCTCCCACCTTTTCAAGGGTTTGGTATATGGGGACAGTACCCACCGGGACGGGGGAATTTCTGAGAATCCATTCTCGCGTTTGGTGAATATTCTTGCCAGTGCTCAAATCCATTATGGTATCTGCTCCCCATAATGTTGCCCATTTCAATTTCTCTACTTCATCAACGATACTACTTTTGACGGCAGAATTGCCTATGTTGGCATTTATTTTCGTAAGGAAATGCCGCCCTATAATGCAGGGTTCCAGCTCCAGGTGTCGTTTGTTTGCGGGAATAATGGCCCGACCCCGTGCCACCTCTGATCTGACAAATTCAGCATTAAGTCCCTCTCTGGCCGCAACATAAGCCATTTCTTCTGTTATTACCCCCTGCTTGGCATAGTGCATTTGGGTGCAGCAGACTGAATCACCTGCTCGTGCAGACACCCATGAGGAGCGGGTCTTAGGAAGCCCCACATAGGGATCAATGTTCTGAGGACCAGATGTATCATACGTTTCAAAGACCCCGCTTCCTCCTGTTAAAGAGATTTTCCTTACTGGAATTGATAGAGTTGTGCCATTGGAGTGGATGACGTGCTTACAGTCCTTGACAGAGGCAGGGAAGCAGTCGCTCAGACTTGGAAAGTCTGGGAAAGTATCCAGTTCAGGTAACGAAAGACTCTCCACATGACTTGAGAGAGTGAATGTTTTCCTTAAAAGCGACTTGTTCTGTCGTTTATGTTCAGGGTTAAAGTATTGCTGCTGCCTGCACCGCGATTGCGGGTTCTTCAGACCAGGGATGGCGCCAGGGATGGCCAGCATTGACTTCATCATCACGCGCCTTCACTGGGTTAATTCGTCTTAATGTATGTAACTGTATGACTACAAGAGTATTGAAATTGTTGAAATAGTTATTCCTACACATCAATTGCGACAAGTCTGTTTTGTGCCAAGTAAGGACACTTGCCACGTGGCTCAAAGCTTACATCCGGGAAAATGCGCTGAGTGACGATCGTTCGGTACTTTTTTCACCTTTTTTCATTTTTAACTGACTTTGTGATCCTTCATTATGGTACACGCCACATTGGACGGCCTTTTGACACCTCGGTCTGGAGTGTCATCAGAAGGTGAAAGTCAACCATCGAATGTCGGTTCTCAATCTGTAGAGCAAGGAGTCCGCGGAACGTGGTTTCACCGCATACCTATGGTACGATCTTTGCCTTCCAATCATGCAACCATATATATCTTGTCACTTCAGTTCTCTGAAAAAATTGTTCGAAGGGGGCTGTTTGGTACTTCATTGCGAATGCTGGAGCTGTCTGTTTCCTTCCATTTCTAAATCTCCTGTATAAAGCGATAGGTTTCTCAGACACACAAATTGGCTATCTTAATGCTTTCAGGCCCATGACTTCCGCTCTTTCATCTTTTCTATTCACTATTTTAGCCGATTCATGGCATCTCCACAGAGTGATATTGCTGGTTGGATTCCTCACCGCCCTTACGACCCGCTGTCTCATTGCCTTCGTGGCTCAAGGTTTCACCTTCCATTTAGTCTTAGGTGTAGTCATGGAGGCTGCTATCAGCCCTGTTGGAGTGATTGTCGATGCAATGGTGATGGCTACCACCGCAAGCGGGACTGGAAAGGGCAGCTACGGTAGAACACGCTTGTGGGCATCAGTCGCGTGGGGGGGAGTGGCACCTGTCGCTGGTGCTATTGTGGCCAACTTTGGCCTTAAAGCTTCCTTTTGCATGTTTGCCATTATTTATTCATTAGCGTTTGTTCCTACCATTTTACTTCCTATAAACGTGCTAACCAAGCGGGCAAGCTTGCCAGTCATTTCACTGAAAGCAACATCGAGCTCATGCCATGAAATGAATGCTAGCACCCTGAGCAATGAAGTTAAGTCCGTCAAACTAGATGTCAACAAGACTAGTACTACTAAATCTGTATTCGAAGAGCACCAGGAAGAACAAACAATCAAAGCCAGAAATAGCAGTTATCACCAGCCAACAGCTGCTGAATCTGACGTTTCAGTTCTCATCACCGACGCGACCCTTCCCAACCCCTTTATAGTGAAGGAGATCCAAGGAAACCTCATAGCCCAGTCGTTTACAGGAAGGAATAGATTGAGTTTGGGCGAACATCAAGAAAGCAGCTTGACGCACCGTAAAAGGGAGACAGTCCAAGGATCAGCCTTGATGTGCCAGGAGGTGGTACACCCACCACCTCTGGCAAGTGTACATGCACTGTGTGCCGGCCCCCAGACCTTCTGGGCTGTCATTATGCAGCCTGAAGTTATTGCCTTCTTCATGTTGACATTTTTTATGGGGTACTGCAATGGTAGTATAGGATACTTGTTCTTATTCCTTCAAGAATTGGGGAGTAATGGCACCATAGTCGGTCTGAGTTTGACCATGAACTGTATCGCGGAGGTGCCAATTTTTCTCCATTCTCAAAGAATCATTCAAAAAATTGGCATTTTACGTTGTCTGGAGATTTCAACTGCAGCATACTGCCTTCGTATGGTGAGCTACATCCTGTTGCCCACCAGCAAAACTGTGTGGGTGGTGCTGGGAGCCGAGTTGCTGCAGGGGTTTACATTTGCCCTGGCATGGAGCACTGGAATGGAGTACTGCAGAAAGATATCCCCCCAGAATTTAGCTTCTTCGGTAATGGGAGTGTACACTGCTTTGTATAGTGGTCTTGGTGCCGCAGCTGGCGGCTTATGCGGTGGACTGATTTATGGTAGGTTTGGAGGGAGGTATGTATTTGTGGTGGCGCTGGGGGCAATGGCAGCTGGAGCGTTGTGTTCCGCAGTGGTGGCATATGTCGGTCTAAAATTGAGGAAATCGCGAAACTACAGATAAAGCGAAGCATACATTGACTACATTGTCGTGTAATACCACTACCTGATAGGTCAACAATGGCGCTCGTCACTGGGGCAGCGAACGGCATTGGACGAGACTTTTGCACGAAGTTAGCGAAGGATGGTGTCCCGGTCACTCTAGTCGACGTAGATATTGATTCCGCGAGAATAGTGGCTTCATCGATCAATTCTACTAGCGGGAAAGCCCAAGCTGTACATTGCGACGTCGCAACCTCGGAGGACTTGAATGCTGCTTTTGAATCTCACATTCAAGCATTTGGAGATCTGCAATATGTGCTGTTAAATGCTGGTATAAGCGAAAGCGGTGATCTTATTAAGGGTTCAGAAAATGAGTGGAAGAAAACTTTGGAGGTTGATTTCATTGCTGTTGCGGTTGGGGTTCGTCTCGCTGTCAAGCATGTGCAAAAACCGGGCGGGGTGATAATGATTACTGCTTCAGCTGGAGGTGTGTACCCCATGCCTTTGTCACCAATTTATTCTGCTAGTAAGGCTGCTTGTGTACACCTGACAAGGTGCCTTGCAGAGCCCCTCATGAGAGAGTATGGAGTGCGTATTTGTGCTCTCTGTCCTCAATTCGTCGACACGAATTTGGTCAGGAGCCTAGATGATTCAACGCAGCGAAAGCTCCTGAGTGGCACAAGAGGTCGCATTCTCTCTGTAGAGCAAATAACTGAGGCTGGTTTATTTCTTTTGAGAGATTCTGCACAAATTGGGACGTGCCTTGCAGTCTTATCGACAGGAGAATGGGCACTCCCATCACCTCCGAGATTCGTCAGAACTGAACAGCAAAGGACGCAGAAACTTGGCATCATTTCACAAAGACCGCCCTACTACGACTGGGCAACAAGGCTTTCCCTCCCAGCCACATTCCAAAAGTGGCAGATCATGCAGCTTTCTAGGGATTTTGTTAAAGCCGCAAGCCTCATGTCTCAACCTATTCTTCCTATTACCTTGCCGCCAGGATGCATCCTCATGAGGAGATTATTTGTTGGTATCAATGCCAGTGACGTCAATTACTCGGCAGGTTTATATCATAAGAATAAAGCAGCAGCATTAGATGCGCTACCTTTTGGTGCCGGCTTTGAATCTGTCGGTGTCATCGTGAAGACATCCACTGAGAATGATAGTAATCGTCATAATCATAATCGTCATAGTAGCGCCATTAGGGTTGGAGATGCGGTTGCGACGATGGAGTATGGGGGTTTCTCAGAGTTTGCAGTGCTGAAAGAACGTCAACTACTACCTATACCTAAGCCCAACCCTGAGACACTAGCACTTCTCACGTCGGGTCTGACCGCCTCTATTTCGTTGGCTGGAAAATTGAAACCAGGTCAAACTGTGCTGGTCACAGCAGCTGCTGGTGGAACAGGCCAATTTGCTGTTCAATTGGCGAAGCAAGCTGGGTGCAGAGTCATTGCAACGTGTTCAGGTGGAATGAAGCAACAAGTACTGGAAAGACTCGGCGCAGATGTTATCATCAACTACAAGGAAAGCGATTTGCACCAGGCATTAAAGGTCGCCGCCCCCAAGGGAATCGATGTTGTGTATGAGTCTGTGGGCGGGGAGACCTTCAAGGCAGCACTGGATGCTCTGGCGGTTGGTGGAAGAATTATCATCATTGGCATGATGAGTCAATATGGAGCTGGGTGGCAGCCTACCTTGCTGACAGGGCTCCCTGAAAAGTTACTTTGGAAGGGAGCAGCTCTTGAAGGCTTCTTTCTGGTTCAACACACAAACGTGTGGAGGAGACACCTCGACACGTTGATCCATCAAGTAGAAAATGGAACGCTGGCTGTGGAACTGGAGATGAGAAAGAAATTTATAGGTATCGAGAAAGTTCCAGATGCGATCGAATGGTTGCAATCTGGTCAGAGCCAGGGCAAGGTGTACGTTCAACTGATGAGTGATAGTGAGCTACCCCCGGACATTTTTTCTACTGCCAGACCAAAGCTTTAGTAAATTTCACACAAACTTGGACTTGTAATGCAATGTGCAAAGTCACCTTAGACACTTTTAATGACTACTCTTCCCTTCTTTATTGTATTGGATTGTAGTATAGAATAGCAAAGTATATTTAGAAAACAAGGACGAATGAAGCAACAAGTGCAGCTGCCACGCTGGATGATTTGAAGAGCAGGGCACTGCCACTTGGGGGTGCAGAAGGCGCTGGAGCTGGAGCACTGTCTGGGGTGGGAGTGTGGCTCGACTTGACAGTGACTGGGGCACTGCCCATGGTTCCATCAACAAGTTCGACGTCAAGAGTGACGAGGCCAGCCTTTCCATCTGTGATCAGCACGTCAGTAACGTTTTTTCCAGCGACACCTTCGAGAAGCACGCTGAATGTTGGCGCACACAACTCTTCATTGCAAGCACCTGCTTCATACGTTGCTTGAGTTGCAGGATCAGTGAAGTTGCCGCTGAGCGTATCTACATCATCGAGGTCATAAGCAACAACGTTTCTTTGGACGGCAGTTTGGTTGTCAAACAGAATGACCGCTGGTACGCCATCATCGGCGAGCCACATCTTCATGATGTTTTCAGGATTGCTGGCATTCCCGCCCCAGTAGACAGATCCTTTGTGAGTATAGGCCTCAAAAGTCACAGTTTCGCCCCCCACTGTGAGCTCAGAATTGACATAGCTGCATTGTACCAGCAAGGGGGTTGTTGATGATGCGCCGCAGATCGAGCTGGTGTATACTGATTGGCATTCAAAATCAGCGTGATTATACTTACGTATGAGCATGGATTCCAATAAGAAGGCAAGCTCCAACGAAGAGGGCAAAAATAGATTTAGATGACAGCATTTTGCGTGGATACTAGTGTGAGGACAGTTGTAACAACTTCAAGCTGCTCTTTTTCAATATAAAACTCTGTTAAGATGAAGAATTCTTTCCTTTCGCCATGACGCTAGGCTGCCTTTCAAAGGTTTCGCTCTCGTGAGCGATAAGATGGGAGGCGCATCAAAATGCGGCCTCGTGACTGCTGTGCACGGTTTGTTGGGTGCGACATCTTCTCTCTGCCCTTCGTGCACTCCGACTCCCGGCTGCGCCGAACAACTCGTTATATATTAAGAGCACTGATTTAAACGCATTTCCTCAGTTTTACAGACATTTCTTCTTATTGGGCTTTGGGCCTCAAACACAAATATATGAGTGGTCCCAAGACAGGTACCACACTCAACAGTGGGAGAACCTGCCTCCTCCCCTCCCAGTTCCTCAACTCTGCATCATTCGCCATCCAAAACGGAGCCAATGAAGTCAAAGTAAGAAAATCAAGTGTGGTAGTATGAACAAACCTTGACTCTTCCAACAACTTGATGTATTGCTGCCATGCAGCAGAGCCTGCAAAGGCAGCCTGCCCTATGCACAGCAATGCACCTGCAAGCAATGCATACGCGAGGATAGGAGACTCCATACCTGCCCCTACGAGATTGCTAATACCTTCCAGATCTTTCCTAGCTGGAGGCAATTGAGGCTTAGGAGATGCAGGCTGCCATATTGCCATAAATGGCAGCAATGCAAAGGCACCCACACCATAGCTGGCAACAAGAAAAGGCCAACTTTTCACTCCGTTTGCACTCTTTCCTGCGGGTACTAGCAGTGCCGTGTAAGCCAGAGGCCATACCCCCATTATAAAGAACAAACTTTTGAAAACAGCATTAATTGTAACTCCATCCCCAGTATCTACGATGAGCTTTTCTAAGAAGTAGCTATCCCTCAAGGGTGTTTGATTGGGGGATACGAACAGAGTGTACGCAATGAGAGCCGCCCAGAGGGCCCACATTCCTATACTACCTATGAGACCTTCATCTGTATCATCTTTCATAGTAGGTGGAGAGGTGGTAGTTCTTTCTTCTTTCTGTGTGGTGGTCTCTGAGTCATCTTTGGCAGAGTCCATAACTTTTATGTTTCTTTTGGTGGCAGACAGCATAGACAAGAGCTGTCCACCCTGGCGCCTAGGACAGGCATTGGTGACGCTGGCATAGGTTCTGGTGCACGTGTAAGTATTTTTATTGAAGTGTACCAGGATTTTGTACATCTTAAGAGTATGTGCTCTTCGGAAACCCGTTATCCTGCGCTCACCAACACTTCGCGACAAGTACAGAGCAATTTGCGATGGAATTCTCCGTAAACGAATGCTTGGCTGTACAGTGTCCGCCAGTTAATGAAAAGGTAGCCTGATGCGGTTGATGTAAGTCGCGTTCGCATATGCAGATGGATTTTATAAGATGTGTTTGTGTCGCCCTTGAGAATTGGGACTCTTGATGAAAGGCATAAAATGCACAGAGTTCATGTAAACCGGTCAATTTACACCAATAATGACTCATATATTAAATTAATAGATCCGATAACCAGAAACTTGCGAGACTTTGCACGCTCTGATTGTTATTTTGATCACTTTGCCGGCTGACGTGCTTTTTGCCAGATATACTAGGAATTTAGCTTAGAGCAACTATTACCCAAATTATCTGACTGACTAAACAGAAGAATCAATGACAAGCGAGGCATCAACACTGCACATGGTAACCAGGGTGCGCCTGTTGGTACGTGTATTATTTTCTCCTTCAATTTGTACACATCGTCATCGAAAGGGTTTGATACATTTATTTAACAGGACGAAATGCTGGGTTCTGTCCAAGCCAAAGCCGGTCCGATACAGTGGAGCGTCCTGGTCCTCGATCGGGTCACCACCAGTATCATGTCAAATATGGCAGGCATTTCAGACATCCTCGATTATGGCATCTCTCTGGTGGAGAATGTAAATGTCAGGCGGGAACCCCTCCCTCATCTCAATGGCATTTACTTTTTGACGCCAAATGAAACAAGTGTCCGAAACCTAATCAGAGACTGGTCAGCCACAGGAGGGAAGCCACAGTATGGTGCTGCGTACGTGTTCTTCTCCTCGCCTTTAAACCCTTCTCTGTTAGAGCTTGTGAGAGGATGTGCCCCTTTAATTGCTCACTTGAAGGCGCTCCAGGAGCTTAATTTGGAGTATGCAATGGTTGACAAACGTACTTTTAGCTTGTGTGAAGATGAGACTCTCCCTGCTCTTTTTGCCAATGGAGTTGATGGTGGAGATGACTGTAGAGCAGCTATTGGGTTGTTGGCGAGTCGATTAGCTACTGTATTTGCCACTATGAAGGAATGCCCAAGCATACGATACAGAGCTGCTCTTCCGCCAGGGGAAGAATACCCCCCTGGGTTGGAATCAAGGCTCCTTGCTTCACAAAGACTCGCACTGGAGCTGTCAGATCGTCTACTTTATTGGCAGAGAGTTGGCGTCGTTCCAGAAAAAGAAACATGCGATTTGATCATCACTGACAGAGGCTTCGATCCAGTCGCTCCAATCATTCACGAATGGACATATGAAGCGATGGCGCATGACGTGTTAGAAGGCACGGCTGCGCTGAAGGACCCCAATATTTTCATTCACGAGACTCACACTCAAGGTGGGAAACTAGAGCAAAGAGAGCACCCACTGAACGAGAAGGATAAGTTATTTGTAGAGTTGAGGCATCAACACTTTGCTGAGGCGTCATTGACGATCAGTAATTTGTTGGATGAGTTCCGTGCTCGAAATGGAGTGATGCAGAATAGAAGGGAAGGAGAAGAGCTTGAGTTGAAAGCAATGAGCAAAGTAATTCAGGCTCTTCCTCAGTATAGAGACCAGTTGACTGCGTTGGCAACGCACGTAGAACTTGCTTCCAAACTCAATACTGCAATCGACTCGCGCAGTTTGGTGGAGCTGGGGAAACTGGAGCAAGATTTGGTGTATGGCGATGCCACGAGCAAAGAAGTGGTTGCATTTTTGGCAGCGCACCAGGGACTTTCCTCATCTGATAAGGTGAGGTTGCTGCTGTGTTATTCAGCAACCCATCAGGAAAAGCTAGATCCAACCAGAGAGGCACAGTGGATAAAGGTTGCTCGTCTTACCCCATCTGATATGGCCGTAATTGCACACCTTGAATTCTTGGGTGTGCCAGTACATAAGAGATCTTCTGGAAGGTCTGCAATTACATTTGGCAGGCGACGAAAGAGGGCAATTAGAAAAGACAGAGAGGCAGATGAGAGCGAGCAGCAGTATTCCCTCACACGCTTTACCCCCATGCTTCAAGAAATTCTAGAGGATGCTGTGGCAAATAAATTGAGCGCGGATGAGTATCCTTATGTTCAGCCCCCTACCTCCCCTTCCAGTGTCCCCAGCAGTGTGTCTAACAGTGCTGACTCCACCCCCAGATCAGGAGGAGGGTTGGGTGCTGTGCAAGCGTTCAAGTCTGTGAGGACGACAGGTTCCTGGGTAAAAAAGATGGGAAGCAGTTCTCTTTCTGGAGAAGCAAGTAAAGGGAGAAGACTGTTTGCTTTTGTTCTTGGAGGCATTACATACTCCGAGATGAGATGTGCTCATAAACTGTCTGCAAAGCTGGGCAGAGATGTGGTGCTGGGGGGCACTGGCATAGAGACACCAGCCAAGTTTCTCAAGCATGCATACGCTTTGGGATCTACAGAGCCACCTAAAATAGGCGTTTTTGAAATAGAAGGTAGCTCCAAGAAATAAAAAGGCATCTGTCAAAGTACTTGTATTGCACCGGACAGACAGATAGAAGCTCACACTATGTTGACATGGTCACAGGTTTGAGGAAGACGTAGATTGTTCAAGGTGTACATTTTGTGACACACGTCCTCATTATTCAAAGTACAAGTGTATCAATGGGTTTGTAAGCTTTTACATGTCATCTATCCAATACAAGAGAAGCTATTTTTAGCTTTGCACCTATTGACAGACCAAGGACACTTGCATCATCATACCTCATTAGGCTCTGTTATAGCTCGATGCATCGTGCTCTGGCATGTCTCTACCTTCAGGTGGGGAGCGCCATGCGTTGGATTTCAGATAGGTCTGGATGCGGCTATAAACTGCTTTGGCATCTGGATCCGCACATTCACGTAGTTCTGCTAGGTATGAGTTTTCTAATACAAACAGCAGTTTATTAAACTGTTCTTTGTAAGCGCTTGCCATATGATAGCCAGCAATTCTCAAGAAAGCATCAATGGCTGTTGCAGTCAGTCTATTTGCTGGCAATGAATTCAATGCCCTGGCCATGTACTTCCAAGCAAAAGCCAAACCGTGTGGATTCCGAGCATGACTACTCTGTGTTATTGCTGCATACAACATTATGTACCCTTGCATTCGACCAACAAATTCGTCTGTAGACTCTTTGACCACCTTGCTGGTGTCCTCATCTATGTGTATTTTATACCCTAATGACTTCAGGTAAGCATCTTCGTCCATGCCTTGCCTGAAGCCTACATACTTTGGAACCACGAGAGGGCACACCGCTTGCAACTTTGCAATCAAAATGTTCAAAAAGGCGGGAATTTCAATGCCAACTGCCACCACTACCTCTCCTAAAGGAAAGGCGAATGAATGAAGCCTAGTGATTTGGACTTCACATTGGCTTATTATCTTTGATGCCAGCGTTAAAAGAGCATACGTAGCTAATGCGTCATGCTGTTGACGTAGGAAATTGCAAATTGCCAAACTCTTGCTCCTCACTTGATCCAGTGTTGCACTGATTTGTTGCACATTCAAAGTTATGAATTTATCTATTGCTCTCTTTTTATCTCGCATCGTTGCATCTGCCAGGAATGCAGCCACACTATTGTTTGCCGTTGAAAGGATACCTGCCAGAGTCTTTTCATTTTCCAATGCCGAAGGCGCTCCTGTAACCAATGGCAATGCCCGAGACTTTTCGATTTCTCTGGCCTTTTGTTCATTTTCTATCTTTTTTCTGGCTTCTAAATCTGCTGCCTTTTTTGTAGCTTCTTCTCTAGCCCTGTGTTCATTCTCCAACCTTTGCACCTCCGCCTCTTTCTTCTGACGGATTTCTTCCAACTTTTGAGCCACCCTGGTTTGTGCATCTACCTCTTCTTTTGCATGTCGACTTCGGAGCCTTTGGAGCAATTCCTTTCTTCCCCCTGCGGTCAGCTGTAGAGACTGAAGATTCTGCTGAGCGAAAGCATCTTCTAAATATTGCCTTTGTTCTCGGGCTGCTTTGATGGCCGCTGCCTCTGAGACGTCCACTTCTGCCAAGCTGTGCTCTATATTTCCGAGTTGTTTTTGAGTAGAGAGGAGAAGTTGTCTATCTAGTCGGCTCGTAACCTCTGTTAGTGCAAGCTCCATAGGCGACAGTGCTCGTAAAACTCCAATACTAGAGCGCCTCCTGCTTTGAACTGCACCCTCTTCCTCCCCATCACTCTCACTAAATCCACTGGGAGCCTGAAAACTGCTACTTGATTTTCTTAGGGCTCCAGATGTTGCGCTTGAAAGCTCCTTGGCACAAGATTGAAACTCCGTCATCAATAACAACACTCTGTCATCGAACAAAGTCTCAAGATCGCGAAAACGGTCGCAGATATGATGTTCTTTCTCGTCTGTCTACTGATCTTAGAGAAAGACAAAGAAATTTATAGATATTGGCTACACATTTGAGAAATAGAACAAACGCAAGTGGAGGTAGCACTCATGCCTGCCATATTGTCATAGACCCTGCACGCTCTTTACTTGTACGTATGGGGCTCTTTTGCCCCTATGTATACATGAGGAGCCTGCCTGTCTGCCAGCAGATGCCACCCCGAATCTGTCCCAAAAAGAAACTCTCTCAACTGGCATTATGCAGGACCTCAGGAGACGCACTTTGTCAGCTTCCAATGCACAAGCACTGGCACACAGAGGGAAACTTTAGCCATTCTCTTTTCAAGCATGCATTCACTTGGAAGGACAGCAACGCCAGTCAAAGAAATAGGTGCTGTTGAAATGGAAAACTTGCTACAAGAAGTGGGGCATTACATGCATTCTATGTAGTAGGCGGAAGAATACATTCTTCTTCTTCGTCGAGGCTACAGCATTTTAGCCGCCCCACCAGGTAGGGTTGCATCTGTCTCAAAGCGTGGGCAGAGTGGACGTGAATGACTTCCTCACTGCAATCAGTGCCTAGAGTCCTGAGAATGGCCAACAGGGTGGAACTTGCACATCCGCACGTCCATCCTTTGTGAGTGAGTGCATGCTGACTAATGTCATAGATGAATCCATCCACGACGATCAGGCCCCTGCCTGCAGGAGTGGCCAGTAGAGCCGATTCATTATACTTTTCCACTTCGTCCATATTAAATGTTCTCCATCTTCCCTGCGCTTTCAACCTAGCCTCTATAGAAGACCTCAACTTTATGATACCCGCATTCTGTATGTTCTGTGACATGACGTGTCGATTTGGTCATCACGTAGTGGAGCTGCAAATCATACAGTTGGAAAGATCTCAAGTGTATCTATTTAATTGTGATAGTAAGGTGTTTAGATGGTCGACCAGAAGAGGACATACTCCAAAATACACTCGAAAATTACGCTGAGTTTGAGTATCTGAGAGAGACTCAGCTGCTTCTTGGGGCGAAACGAAAGAAGATGCCTCGTACCGTCCGTTCATTACGAGTGACGTGGAGCCTCGTTGCCATACGTTGGTGAATAATATCACACAATTAAACCTAAACCCAATTGTACTTATCACTGTATTGGTTCTCATCTCTGAATCAGAATGGCCGGGCGAATTCTTGTCGTTGCAACCAATCACACTAAACTGAGTGATGGCCGAGAGACAGGCTCTTGGGTCGAAGAGATTGCAACACCATACTATATTTGGAAACAGCATGGTTATGAAGTGATTTTGGCGTCTATCAAGGGCGGTAAGGTCCCCTTTGATCCATCTTCAACGAGCGGAGACTTCTTAACAAAAGAAGCTGCCGCCTTTCTGAACGACCCAACCACGATGGATTTAGTCGCCAGCACCAAGTCTATTGCGGAAATCTTATCGGCTCCAGAAGATTTAAAAAGCTTTGACGCACTGTTCATTCCAGGAGGCCATGGTATAGTCTTTGATGGTCCCCCCAGCAAAGAACTACAGGATCTCATAGCCATGTTTTGGTCGAACAATAAGGTTGTCAGTGCCGTGTGTCACGGCCCTGCAGCTCTTGTCGAAGCCAAGACGTCTGATGGAAAGCCATTAGTCCAAGGACGGAGGGTTTCTGGCTTCACGGACTCTGAAGAAAGAGGGGTGGGAAAAGATGAAGCGGTTCCATTTCTGCTCGAGTCAAAATTGAAGGAGCTTGGATGCTCGTTCGAAAGGGCCGACGATTGGCACCCCTTTGCTGTCAGAGATGGGAATCTGATCACTGGACAGAATCCAATGAGCTCTGGAAAGGTGGCAGAATTTGTGGCAGAGGCCATTTCCCCTCATTTGCAACCGAGCCACGAAGAGGGAAACCATGCTGGCCATAGGTCTCATGCCCATGCCAGGGCAGAGCACCATGAGCACAGAGACGGTGTTCCCCATGGAGTGCGGGCTGATGAACCGACTCACCCTCAGGCTGGGAGATCGTCATGGCACCACCCACCCAGACAATAGATAGATAAGCACTTTACTACATTTTTGTTTTGAATGTTACACATTTTGTTAAACCATTTCATGCGGCTCTGGCCCCAAATCTTCATGTCGGCCTACTCTCTCTGAAGCTGCAAGGTTGTGCGACAGTCCTGCTCCATTATTGGTGGCAGTCATGGCCTCTGCCTCCACTTGTCCGACAATAGCTGCCATGTGTTCTACACCCTCTACAACCACAGCACTGGAAGGCATCTCCTCAACAGTCCTAGGCTGACTCCCTTTCTCATCACATCTTTCGTGAGGAAGCAAAGCCAGTTGAACAGGACGAGAGAGCAGCTGTTTGAATGCAGGCCGAAGCTCAAAACAGTTTGAAAATAAACCTCCTCTCCCAAATATATACAACCCAAGCTGAGCACGGGAGAGGGCCACCACCAGCCTCCTCACATCTCTCAAATGACCAAATGCGTGCGTTCTGACCAAACTCAGCAACACATATTGATTCTGCTGCCCCTGGTACTTATCGACGGTAGTCACCACAGCTGGTCTGCCCATTAAGGGGTGCTTGGCACATCGCTTCTCTACAATGTCTTGAATGAGCGCCTTTTGGCCATTGTAGGTCGTGAGAATGGAAATTGAGCTGCGAGGATAGCCGATCAACCGCATATAAGCATACACCGACACCACAAACTCAGCTTCTCCCAAGTTTTGATAAAAATAAGGAATGGGTTGAGTCTCACCCTTGCCGTTATAGTCGGATACATCAATGAACTGATATTCCAGAGCAAAGCCTGGGTTTGCACGGGCATAGTTGACGTTACTAGCTGTGGGTAGAACAGAGGGTAGGTTGCCCAATGCATCATACCTCCAACTGTACAGGGCAGCGATGGATGGACGACATCTACCCTGTGCATTCAATTGAATAGCTGGGGTCCCCAGTCTAATGAACCGAGTGAACATGCTCTGGTCCATTTTTGAAAACTTTTGAATGGCGAGGTTCTTCACAACTGGGGGGAGTTGGTGATGATCGCCTATCAGTATGGTGCGCTTCAGCCTTGATCTGCCTTCACTGTCTGGCCGTTGAAGCAGCATTGGAATGGAGGTTTCAATTTCTAATACTTGAGCTGCCTCCTCCATCAACAGGTTATCAAACTTGAAGTCAAGTTTTACAAACTCTCTCCTCTTCAAAGCTGCGTGTGTGCAGGTCATGGCGATGATTTTAGCCTGCTTGGTGAGCAGATAATCCACTCTGTCTTTATGGGACTGCAATACCTCAAACGGACGAATTTCCTCCAGCTCTTGGAAGAGAACTCTCAAGTGATGGAAACACCCTTTAGCCCTGTCCATGTCTGCATCAAAGTCTTCAGCGGTGAACAAAGGCTGAGGTGCATTGCTGAAGAACTGTTTGAATGGAAACAGTTCAGCCACACTTTGAGCAGCATCAGTAGCGCTCTTCTGCTCCGAGCCAGCTGCATCCAGAAATTTTTCCCAACGAGAGAGCACATGCAACAAATAGAAGTAATGTGCGCTCTCGCATGTGTACTGCACAGATGCATCTGGTACAAGCAGACTTTTAGCCAACCTTTCCACCTCTGATAGTAACTCCAACCTTCGAGCCAGCATGGCATTCACCCTCCCCACGCGACTGTACTCCTCCTCAGTCTCCAGTTCTTTCTCCCCCATCCCCAGCCTGAGTAAGTATCTGGCAGGGACATCCCTCTCTGTGAGCTTCTGGAAAATGTCGTTCAATGCTTGATTGGAGTGAGTGATGATGAGAGTGCGCTGGGTAGGTCGATTGTGAAAGAGCAAGTGCAGAATCTGCACTGCGGTGTCAGTTTTGCCGGTTCCTGGAGGACCTACTATCATCGACAACCCCGGCTGCACTCCACTCAAAATGGCAGATATCTGCACGCTGGTGAAGCGGACAGCGTTGCGGGGAGGAATATCTTGAGGGTAGGGCCCGGGGTCTTGTTTTGAATATGGCTCTACGGTGATTATTGGCTTGCCCTTGCTTTCAGAGTCACCTTTTCTCTGCATCTCTCCTGGCCCTGGCCTTTCCTCCCCTTCCATGAAAACATCGTCGGAAAATGTGATTTTATAGGGGGGCGACCTCAAAGCATCTTCACGATACCTGACATCATACTTGCTGCCGAAGGCCTCCTGTACGTGCTCAGCATCCAAAAACGTGTCCTTAAAGTCGACCGTCCGCAACACAGGCTCACTCAACAAAGTGCCCTGCATATCTCCCTCCTCCTCTTTGGCCAGTGCTTGATACGTCGCAGCTGCCGGATCGCCATAGCCCAGCAATATGTCATGCAACCACGGTGGCACAGCATGCCGCTCAGCCATCAGATCCCTGATCGACTCCAAAACAGCTTTGAAATTGTTTTCTTTCGACTTCCTCCTCAACAGTACAGTGAACGACGTATACACATCTGTGTTTGCATCTGCATGGTACTGAGAAGGGTCCAGGGAGACGATCAGGCTCCTTTGACTCCCTTTGGGCGGCTGCCACTCGTCAGGTCGTAGTCGCCCACCAGTGGCATCATTCATCAGGGCGCCTTCTGCATCCCTTACCTCAAGTATTTCGCACCCTCGGGCATGAACCAACCCATGGGATGAAAGGAGCTTGGCTATGTCACCATGTCCTCTGAGTTTTTTTCCACTGTCAACTGGCTCGAAATGTGTAGGCGCCAGGGACAGAAGAAACAAAACGTCGTGCTGGCCTAGCGCGTCCCACTCCGCCCTTACGTCTGCTCGTGAATGCGCTTTTAACAGATCTATGGTGATGTGAGCAGTCACTGATGCAGGATGAGACACACCCACCTTTGGTGGTTGAACCTCTGTGACAGCAAACGAAGAGAGAGGCAACGCCATTCGGGACCACCCAGCGAATGCTGTGCTGCCATCGCCGCCCACGTACGGACCCAGTCTCGTCAGTGCATCAGCTATATCATTCCTAATTTCATACGCGGCTTCTAATCTGAACAGGTGAAAATTTCTCAGTAAATAGTCTTGAATTGTCAAGAACTGGAGATTCAATTTGGGTAAGGCCAGCGCAGCATCATCTCCTTGAGGAGAGGGGAGAAGAGAGCCGGGAGGAGCACCACTCATAGGAACAGAATCCTCATCCAGCAGCAGCTGTTCTGTAGGATAAAGTGGCATCTGACTGATAAGCTCCGTTTGGGATTGTCGTCGCGTAAATGCTGAATACAAAACTTCTGCCAACAGCTCCTTATTGGAGAAGCCATCAGATGTGTTGGAACCTCCCACGTCCTGTGAAGAGACCAGTCTCAACTGATCGACCACCAGACTTTTCAGTTCATCGGTAGACAGTACCTCGACTATATCTTTCCTTAAGTTCTCCTTCTTTGCCAGGTAGCCGCATGTGCAGAGCGCAAGCTCTTTGAGCTGGGGCCAATGCTTAAAGAACAATCTCTGCAGCTGCTGCAACCTCTCATATTCGCCATGCACCATCTCTTCCTCCGTGACTTCATCCCCACTGTGATCAGCTATGGGAAATGTCAAATAGAATATGGCCATATCCACTAATTGGCAGAACGTCTTGTCAACTGAGTAATAGCGTGACAGTTTGGCTTTTATCAAGATGGCTTTGTCTTCTATGAGGGCGCGGGTAAACCTCCGAGAGGGCAGCTGAGACAGGATGTCCACCGTACATTCTGCTAATTTTCTACAGAGCGCTATCGACTGCTCTGCTCCTACTGCGTGCGTGAATGAGTACAGTAACCTGGGAATGAATGTTGCTTCCATGCGTTGAGTGATTGGGATATGAGAATCACCGCTTGCTTTTGCAGCCTTGGCTTCTTTCTTGGCAAGATGTTTCCAATGTCTGACCAATTCTGGGTGCGCATGCAGCTCCAACTCCAACCTCCCAGGTGACAAGGAATGCCATAGGGGAAGGGACACGAGTTTGAGGACCTGCACCCGTATGAGCTCATTCTCTAGAGATTGAAAAGCGTTTTTAATAAATATCACGTAAGCTAACTGTTCGGAATCATTGGTGAAGTCTGCAACTCCCACCAATGCTTCAAAAAATAAAGGGAATGACTCTGGCTGCTGCGAACTGAAAGCTGTCCATGGAGCTACTCCTAACCTCATCTTCTCATTGACCATCATAGCTATCGACATTATGTGACTTTTACTGCTCTTCACATCAAAGTGAGGCCATAGATACTTTTCTAGGTACTGGGAAAGTTCCAAGACGGAAACAGCTGGTGTCTTTCTCTCTCTGTCAGGGATTAACAGCTCATCATTGTAAATAGACTCAACTACCTCGGGATCAAAATGGACATCATCCCTAAGCCAATACTGTTGCGGCAGCAGCATAAGAGGATCATTTGCCAGCTCAGAGACTGTGCTCAACCGTGCGGAGGTGACATGCCCTTGCCTGGGAGAAATTCTCTTCTCTACAGCCGGCAATCTTACGGAAGTTTCTGGTACCTCCTCTTTACTCTCCTCCTTCCTGGCCTTCTTTGAAGCTGGAGCGTGCTCTATTGATTGCTCCTTTGAGGAAGCCTGTGATGAGGAAAAGAACGAGGTGTGTCAGTCGGATGAGGAAGCGAGGAACTTGGAGGACAATACTAGTGACAAACGGACCTCCTTCTCTTTGATGAATGACTCCAACCGCTTTACTAGATCTGCTTTTTTACCAGCAATTGGCAGCCCTCTGCACTTCAGTTCCTCCTTCAATTGATTGACAGTCTTAGACATCCACTCAGTGCCTCCCATCTTCCAGGATTAACTGTAAGTTACTGAACCTTTTAATATAATCTTTATAACGTTCAATATGTTTATTCTGCTCAAAAGACTGCCGACGCAGATGCAAAAGAAGTGATTGTATGCTAAAGAGCAGCAGTATCGATTGAGTTTGGACTCTCTTCAAATTGAGTGATGTGGGATCTCTGATGACATCTTTATCATGAAAATGATTGTGTGCGTTTTATCTCGCTCGGTGGCAGTACCTTTAAGGCCAAGAATTCTGTGCCTGACCACAGGCACCCATGAGCGGGCAAGTACAAGTCGTCACCCTTGCCTATAATAAAACAATTCCATGCACTCTCAAACTTCGGGGAGATGGGAGCCATTGAAGGGCGTAATTCTGTACTGATCGTTACTGCCCATCCAGACGATGAGTGTATGTTTTTCACACCAACAATAGTGTCCCTTAAACGACAAGGATGGCGTGTACATTTGCTTTGTTTATCTATAGGTATTTCATCTTGACAATTCCTCATGGTATCACATTGAAATTCATCAACCACTCTGCCAGGCAACGCTGATGGACTCGGCACACTTCGGCGCCGAGAGCTGGAGCGTGCCAGTAAACTCTTAGGAATAGACACCACCACTGCAATTGATGATGAAAATTTACAAGACGGGATGAACGCTGCATGGGACCCAAACCTAATCCTTCATCATGTACAAACAACCAGCAAGAGGCTTAAGCCGGGCAAGATCATTTCCTTTGATGGGAGAGGCGTATCAGGTCATCCTAATCACATAGCTGTCTCGCAGGCAATTAGACTTTTCAAGAATGAAAATTTGCACAGTAGTGTACGACAACTCCTCACTCTTCCTCTATTCTACAAATATTTATTCTTTCTTCCTGTAGTGAGGTATTGTTACTCTGCAGACAGCATCATGCTAGGCAGGGGCCCCCTTCATGCTCTGCATGTCATGCATGCCCATACCACTCAACTTGTATGGTATAGATATTTATTCATATTCTTTTCATGCTATACTTATTTCAACATTTTACAAGACCTGTAATTATAATGGTTCATTTCACGGATCCTTTTCTTAGCAGCCGCATCTCTACGACACTCTGCACGTTTTCCACTACAAGATCTTCCTCTTCATTGCTCATCTCATGACGAATTCTCATGCTGTTGCTTTCTGGGAAGAAGTCAACAAGCACTCCAAAGCGTGGCCCTCCAACTATGGGTTGCATACCCTCCTGGTCTAGCTCCAGAACTTGATAACCTATTGTGCAGCCCACATAGTCCTGTGGGTTGCTCAGTTTGGGGAGTGAGGAGTAGAGAGCTGCTGCAATGTCAGGGGAAGATGATAGCAGTGATGGCTTCTCCTCCAGCACAGCAGTGGAATTGGTAGTACCACCCAGCTCTCTTTCAATTGTCTTGCTTTTTCTGTGACTGGTATACTTGGATGATGGTATAAGGCCTTGACGTTTCAAAGCTCGTTTAGCCGCTTTCCTTCTTGCGCTGCGTGAAGGGCAACCTTTCGTAGGTTGGCTCTGCTCCGGACAAGGAATGCGGAAGGGTTCAGCCGGATCCAGTCCCTGCTGTGTGTGACAATCTATGTCGTCATCGACGACTTTATGCACAGTGGTAACAATGTCCTCTGCCTTAATGCACAGTTGGAGATAGCAAAAGTCCTTTAAAGTTCTCAAAGGACTACTTTGCAGAATTAAATAGCCATCAGGATCTCGCAAGCACAGCTTGCCAGAGTCGGTGTTCAGCTCTGAGAGTGAAGAACGGTTGTCGGTCATCAGGCAAGGGTATCTAATAGCTATCCTTACCTGCGTCTTGAACTATCTTTTGAAGCATACAGCCAATGGAACCTGCACTTCCATGCCATCGGAACTTATCCAGCGGCTTGTATGCAGATGACGTGAGCGCATCGGATCCCACGACAAATTTAAAGTCATAGTGTTCAATCATATGATCAAGAAACTGGTCATCGTAATTGACACGACAAAGTCACTAAATAACGAACTTAAACAAGATAAATAAACATCGAGCATTTTGCCACTGACCTGCGGGTTACATGCCTCTCTTCTATAGCATCCTGTACTTGATGCAGACTCAAATTCTTACCGGCTCCTTGGCCCATCTGGTGAGATTGAACGAACTATGTTACTAGGACTTATTTTACTTTATTTGAAACTCTAAAAATCAGGCTATTTCCTCCTCTGATAATGCAAGTACTACCACCTAGCCCCCTGATTGATACATCTGGAAGGTGCTCCAAGCTCTGCTGGAGAATAGTAAAGCCAGGGACTGAACTACATGATAGATTGTGGATACAAGAACTATTGATGTACATTTGCAAAAAAAAGCAGGCTGTACACACATCTGATACACAAAGAAAGCTCAGAGCGCGTGTGTGTTTCATCTAAGTGCCTTGACGTGCATTCAGCAGTTTCATTCTAAATTTGTATGTCTATGAGCCAGCTGGGACGATGTCAAGTTCAATT
Source organism: Axilococcus clingmanii (assembly GCA_019693495.1). Lineage (NCBI taxonomy): Eukaryota > Viridiplantae > Chlorophyta > Chlorophyceae > Chlamydomonadales > Chlorococcaceae > Axilococcus > Axilococcus clingmanii. The sequence goes on from JAAMXV010000417.1 coordinate 29,958, forward strand.
TCTTTGTCAACAGTACTGCTGCTATATCTAGAAAGCATTGCAAGGCAAGCTCATAACTCGAACCGAGGAGCAGGACACTCTCCTTGCCATCGCTACTCCTAGATCTGATGGTCGGACCGCAGTCGATGTCTTCATCCATAGGTAAAGTAGGAGCCAGACATTGAGCTGGTATTTGCAAGCACAGATCTGCAAAATCCTGAAATGGTGATGGAGGTTGAGATGTGAATGCTAAGACTTTGGCACCCGCATCAGTCGCGACTTGGCTGAGCGCTGCAACTGTTGCAAAATATCCAGGACCGACACTGACGATCAGCAGGTCCCCCTTCCCCAGTGCTATTGATGTCATTTCACCGACAACTCCAACTTTGAGGCCCATGTGGAAGAGTCGCATTGCAAATCCCTTCAGTGCTAGGCCTTCTCTGCCGACACCATAGACAGCAATAGACGAGGCTTTGGCAATTTCTTCTACTAAGGTGTTTGCCGAATCAGGGTGGACTTCTGCTAAACTCAAATTCAGTTCCCTCATAGCTTGATCTATCAATGAAGTATATGAGCCCATGCCTGGTGGAGTTATTGAGGGTCAAGAATCAAAAGATTATGAACTTTGAACTGCCGATGTCTGGCCTCGTAAATAATCTGATTGACTTCGTGCTTCCATTTAAACATTATAAGAAACAAGAAAGCATTATAGTTTTTGTGAGGATACGAATATAAACAAACGAATCTCTTGGGCACCGGAGACCCTTTATTTTCCATGTTTTCCTCCGAAAAGCATTTTCTCTTCTTCCTTTATACAAAAGTTTAAAAGCTTGACACGTTACACCATGCATTCCCCATATCTTATAAACAGTAAGATGAGATCACTCGATCCACGATGAGTCCTGTCTTGCTTCTTCTTAAGGGAGAGCCTGGCTGTGGCAAATCTACTCTTGGCTCTGCTTTATCAAGAAATTTACGCTGGCCCCTCATTGATAAGGATGACGCACGTGATGCCTTGCAACAGCACGCTGAGGCACACCCCCACCTGGACTGTAATGCCCTGAGCTATGCAATCATGTTCAACTATGTTGCGACTCAGCTTGGCTGCAACAATCATGTCATTGTTGATTGCCCTTTCTCCAGGGATGAATTAGCTGTAAGATTTAATACATTGGCGGAGGACTACAAAGCAGACATAGTCGTGGTAGAGTGCTATGCAGCTGATGAGACTGAGTGGCGACGACGGCTGGAGAGAAGAGGTATGACTGAGCGTTCGGCCGATCGTAGACATAAACCATCCGCATGGGATGATATTCTCAAGCTCAGAGAAAGATGTTTAGGTTTGCAATTTTTAGAGATCATTCGTATGAAAATGCTCAAAAGAGTGGACACAACTAGTATGTGTGTAGATGATCAAGTACATTCTGTCATTCAGGCCTTGGACGAGGGAGGCTTGCTGAACCCAGGCTGAAGCTCCTCTATACACCAATCGAATATTTATGGCAACGGTTGTAAAACGCAAACAATGCACAATAGTGATGAATTAATTTAAATATTAATCAATCGAAGGAGCAATGTATGTGGTCTCCAGGATAAAGCAAGCATGCCCCCCTATCAATGTGTTGTCGGTTACGAGCCGGGGGTGTTCTGCCACTGCCTCTGCACCACAGTTCATGAAAGTGGAGGTGGATGCATATAGCGAAGGAACAAGCACTCTTGTACAAAGGGATGCCTATTCCTTTGTCGTGGATGAGCCTCCAAAACTAGGGGGAAAAGGTCTTGGTGCCAATCCAGTCAGTCTCTTACTTGGATCCCTGATTGGATGTACTCAGTTCACATCTCTGATGATACAGAAGGAGCTGGGAATGCCTGAGATTAAGAGAGCTCTATGGAGTGCAAATGGAGAATATAATTTGCAGGGTGTTCAAGGCAAAGAAGGATCAGACGCCAAGCTTCGCAACATCACAGTAACTGGTACGCTGGAGACAGAGGCATCTGAGGAAGAGCTTCGTAGCCTGGCATCACAGATAAAGCAGCGTAATGTGATTGGTTCCACACTATCATCTGCTGGGACAAATATCTCAGTGCAGCTGAACAAAGGTCATGTTGCTCATGATTGTCAACCAGCCTGTGAGCTCCATGCATTTCAAAAGTCCAATGGCGGGGAGTTTGCTCACAAGAAGGACACGCCTACTGAGAGTGGGGACATTCCCAAACCTGTTTCTTCCTCTCCTCCTTCAAATGGCAGTAGGAGAGGGTACCACACATCTAGGCCCCTCGCCTCTGAGGGAAGGGAGGAGCCAGATGGAGAGGAGATTGCTCGTCAACATTTGCATGCTGAAGTGGAGCCCCAACTACAGAAGGGAATGAGTGATAAGGGTGCGCCAGAGACCGCTGGAGGTGCATATGCTAGCAGAGATGTACCAAAGGCACAAGGCGTCCCAACAGGTGAGAGTAACAAAAAAGTTGCCCAGAATCAGACGGCCGGGACCGCAGAGCCACGAGAAGATGATCCTGCGTTGACTTCTGGCGACAGGGGTTTGGCAGACAAGGGTAAGAGTCCCTTGGGAAACCAACCATCTGGGGGTGGTTGAGTTGGGGTCTCAGGGGGTTTTGTATGATGAGGAATACAGTTTAAATGACAACACATGATATGTACTGTAGTGATAATGGACGTGTAATCAGAGAAGCAAAGGTCTTCCTACTTCACACGGTACTGGCTCATCAGGCTTTCTTCATCTAGACTGTGGCGTGGATGATTTTGGGAGCAACAGCCGGCTGTCAGCATAGTCTTCTAGAGGAGCGTAGTAGCTTTTGAATAAAGCTGCCGACCCCGTGTGGCATCATGAATCGCGCGAGTAACTGTTATGATGACGAAGATGACGAGGATGGCAGTTGAGGAGAAGACGAGGGGGAAAGAATAGCGACCTCACAGAGTATAAGGGCGAGCCCTGCCTGCAACCGTCATTATAATCAGAACCGTTCCCAAGGTGTAAACCCTATCGAAATAATCACGCATTATGTCTAAAGATACGTACTACGATACGCTCCTCAAGTGGGACCAGGTACCGATTTCGTCTCTTCGCCCACGGCTCTTCTTGTATGCAGAAAGGGTAACCTCAGGATTCTCGACTGCAGGCCTTCAACGATCAGCAGAGAGGCATTCTGAAGTCTCTTCTCGCATCCAATGCCGTCCTGCATGCAGACGGAGGCTTGACAGTTGGACAGGACATCCAAGGCGCCGAAGCGATAACTCACTATTTTGAGAAATTTTTTGACAACTACAATTTCAGGGGGCCAATATCCTTGTTGAGAGCGACATCTGACACCAGCGTATTCTCTCTCTGGGTCATGGAACTCGTTTTCCAGAAGCCAATCAAGTATGAGCAAACTGAACAAGAAGTTCCGGCATCTGGCAATCAGTCCACATTGACAGGGGTATGGAGACTTGAGTTTGATGCCAATGGCCAGATATCCGATGTATGGATGCTTCGCACTCTCACCCCTGAAGAAAATAGGTATGAACTCAAGGAAAGGACGACTACCATAGCTTTCTCCGCCAAAGAGTTTGCAAAGAAAGGTGCACCTGGAGAACAGTTTCAAAGCATTGAAAGTATGACCAAGGCAGCTAAGACATTTGATCATTCATGGCACACTGGCGATGCCTCTCAACTGAAAGATATTATGAGAGAGGATGCCCACGTAGTCAATCCCATCTTTGGTGAGACAAAAGACTGCCGAAAGGACTATGAAGAGCTAGTGATTGGCGTCCGTGACTATTGGGACGTCCTGGACTCAAAGAATGATATTGCAGTGTCGACAAGCTCCAACAAATGCTTTCTGTGGTGGTGTGTGCATGGAAAAGATAAAGAGAGAGGTGAAGTGCAGGATATGTGGGGTATCAATATTTTGAGCTTTGCGGGCGCTGATGAAGGTGATGGAAAGGTGAAGGAAGTCGTTGGGTTCAGACAGCCTTTGATCGGTGAACAAGAAGGGAAGATGCACAGGGAGAGGGGAACATACTTTGAAAGAAAATTGACAGGAGAGGAGTAGGCGATGGCTTTTGTTGAGGTGTTTTAGTTTTTGTTGTGTGGTGTGATGCTTCTTCCTGGACCCATCTTTACAAAGGGTGCTTGTTGCCAAAAAGGCAAAATGTAATAACTTCCAATTTTAAGTACATCAATATTCAGTTGCATTATTTCGATTGCCTTTTATTCAAAGGCACAGTACGAGAACTCTGCATCGTAAACTGTTTGCTCAATCGATCACTAAAGAAATGGCCTGGCGAAGTGCTCTGTCGAAAAATCTACGGGAATTGAGGTATTTTCTAAGAATTTTACGGGCATCATGTATTTAATGCGATGAAGTTTTCAAGCTAAGGCATTATCAACCAATCTTCTCCAGGATTCATCTTTGTCAAACTTCACAAGGGAGCCAAGGTGCTCGGTGAGTAGGATCTTTATATTAATAAATGTACCTCAAGAGAAGATTCTTTCTGTAGCGCTGATGGGCACAGAAGCTGATAGTCCGCTCCGCCTTGTCCTGCAGGGACTTTGTTCTGAGTTCGTATGCAGAGCTGAAAAAAGCAAATCCTACTTTCCCAATTCTAGTTCGTGAGTGCTCAGGTGTCGAGGCCAAAATGTGGGCACGCTATGATTTTGGAAAAGAAGAAGGCGTGACCATCGAAAATCTTAACAAAACGCAAATCTCACAGCAGTTGGAAACTTTGGTCAAAAACGGGCAGACGTTGCCTAAAGCAGACTAGGAAATTATGTATGTATGTATGTATGTATTTTTTCATGTAATACTGACGCCACTCCCTCTCTCTATTGCTATATCACTTCTATCCTATAGTATGAGCGCGCAGCGCTGCCACTGGAGGCCTCTGTATTGGTGCACACCCTTGGCTCTCCTCTCCAACTTCCAAACCATACACCGCGACGATGCTATCATCACCTCCAGATGCTACTTGCAAGGCGTATGGAGCCCAAGCTAGGGATGTGACAGCTCCTAATCTCTGGGAGAGAAACGATGTATGGGCCCTGACAACTCCTACCTGCTCACCATCAGCAGTCCATATTTTAACCACCTGACTTGCAGTGGCGGTGGCCAGCACCGGCGCGTGTCGATGCCCCGCTAATGCAACCACACCCCCTTTGCTGTGGGCTTCCACTGATCTCCAAACACATGATGCAGGGCTCTCAGCATCATCACCTCCTGCATAAGGTGAAGGAGTGCTCCTTCCCCCAGTCAGTAACATACGCGTGTCCAGAAAGTGTAGGCCCCCAGTCGGGTACGCCAATACCAGCTGATGCTCCGCACCACCAGGCTCTACCGCCATGCCTGCAATTCTCGCCTTGACTGGCTGTGTAGTTCCAACGCAGGCCGAAGAACTCCTCAAGTCGAACAGCCGTATGGCTCCTGCAGTATCTGCTGCATACAACAGGGGGGAATGCACAGAGGACCCCATCTTATCAACATACACAGGATGCAGGCCACCCACTGCACTCTCCATGTCGAGCTGAACGACACAATGCTCCCTGGAAAGGTCCCAACCATAAATCTTATCGACGCTTCGGCCTCCGCATGCAAAAAGATGGTTGAAGTCAGGCGACCAACAATATACGGCAGCTCGTGTGGCCGCCCCTGGATTGGGGAGCAGCACAGACTGGAATGCCGTCGCAAGTCGTTGTTGAGCATGGGCAGTGTACCTTCTCCAGAGACGAATTGCTCCATCGGCACCGCACGCCATGAGCAGACCATCTGTCAACTCATTCACCCTATAAAGAGCCCTTATGTTGGTGTTGTGATGAGTGGCCTGTGCTATGTGTGCTCCACTGCCAGTGACTACATTGAATAGGTTGTAGCACTGGTTGGCACTGCTCGTGCTGCTCACCCTCACATTACCCAAAGCGTCCACTGAAGTCACAGCGTTAATGAATGGCTCTAGCATAATAGCATTCACCCTATCTGCTTCCACCTGGACCGTCACCACACGCTCTTTGAGTCGGAGCGTGGTGTTCGGCGCTCCGGCTGCCTTGCATGCAATCAACTGCTCCGCCCTTGCTGCTCGTCGCTTCTGAAGCAATGCAGGGTCTACAGGTTTGCACCATGGTTGAGCGATGAAATCGGCACCTGCCAGTTCTCCCTTTGCCGTCCTCAACATTGGCGCCCTGAATTGGTCACAGGAGTACTTGTATGTTTCCGAGGCAGGCAACCCTGCTGGTAGGATTATTGATGTGGCTCTCGGGTCACTGCCCGCAACAGATGAGCCTCCACCAGAGTCAACCTGCTGTAGATTACCAGACAGTTGATGTATCGAAGGAGGGCCCACACTCACGCTTCCTGTCGCGGTAGAAAAGCAAGGCACCCTACTGAACCCGCCGCTTCCTATCATAGCTCCTAGATCAGGCAACTGCTGCAGTCTGAATGCAGGCCTGCTGGCACTCATCCCTTTCGCTGCCTGGAGAGCCCCCGCCACTGGGCTTGCACTTCCAGAATTAGCCCCACCTGTCCCACCTCCTCCACCTCCACCACTACCTCCACCTCCACCAGATGGAGTTGGATGCGCTGAAGTCATGGCAGATCCCACCCCTGGACTGGGACGAACAGGAGACGCTGGCTGGGAGCGCCAGCTGCGTGGCTGCCACGACTTGGGCAGCATTGAAGAAGCGGTCGAGGGGGCCCTATCGCTTGGCACCCTATTCAAGAGCGGAGGGGTGTTTGGTCTGCTGCCAGCCATGCTAGTGGCCACAAGCCCAGTACTGGCAGTGGCACTTCTCAGTAAGGACTGATCTCTCGTCTGTTGTTGGCTCTGTGTGAGCACAATGAGATCCACATTTGCAGCTCTCAAGGCTGCCTTACCCACAGCAGACACTCTAAAGCTGGGATCAGTTGCCAGCGTGCACAGCGCCTCAACGACTGCCAAATACAGACCACCTCCCACTCTAGCTGCATCAGCAGAGGCATACAGGGTTCCAGTTGCAGGAAATTCACTGCCTCCCAAGCCAACTGTCAGCATCGGCTCATAGCTCCCTCGCCGAAGTCTCACACCCGGCGACGAAGCCGCAATGGCAGAATTATCCACTGCGCTGCTCGATTTGAGGCCTGCTCTGCTGCCTGGTCGTTGTGCAGTGGAAGATTCTGACGGAGCCGAGCTTTTGCTGGCAGCTGCCCCCAAAGAACCTGCAGCTGCTCTCTTACCTGTCGTCGTCGTCGACGAAGCCATTGTCGATGAATTAGGAACCATACCTCCAGCTGGCGCAGAGGCAGCCGTAGTCTCGCTCTCTTGACTTGGCTGACAAATCATTTCTGTAGCTGTCCTTTGATGGTCGTGAACAGCATCCTGGAAGAGGAGGAGATGACCAGTAGCAAACCGTCCTAGAGCACTCGCCAGCTCAGCACGAACCAGTGGTGAGGAGTCATAGACTAATTCTAATAGAGAGCACGCCATGGCCCGCTCTGCTGCCATCCTATCTCCTTCGGAAGAGCTGCCATTGCGAATCTCCATGTCACCAGGTGGCAACGGATGAATGAGCGCTCCTAGACTGAACACGGCTGCCGCTCTTATTTCTGCATCATCAGCAGATAAAAGCCTTGATATTATTTCTTGTACTCCATCTTGCACTGCTCCAGCAGTGATCTCAAGAACATTCTCCCACATCTTTCCCATGCATAAAATCAACCATTTAATGAGCATGCTCATGCCTTCGTATCCTGCTCTGCCACCTATGACCTCAGCCCCCTGCAGAGCTGCACATGCTGCGGGCAGCTGATTGGCACACACTTGCAGCAATCCCGCTTGACCACACAACATTTGTCCTTTCAAGTTGCCATCGCAAATAGCTGCCAGTATGAACGCAGCTTGAGCCCGGCTCTCAGCTGAAATAGAGGGATCTCTCCCATCCAAATGTTTGAGGAAATAGATGTGTCCCCCATCTTTCAGCAAGTCTGCTTGAACTTGAGAATTGGAATCCCATGCTAATATTTTAGTCCATATGAAAACAAGAGTCTGTCTGAGCTCGACAGCAGATGTTTGCAGCAGTTTCAATACATAAGGGAAGATGCCTACGCTCAGAGCAAGATCCACCGCCCAAGAGCCCATATCTAAAAACCTCCCAAGTAAGGCCAAGGCCTTCAGGCGATGCACCTGACTCAGCAGGACCTGAAGGACAATGGGCAATTGCTCTGGGGGCCTTTTATCGGGGCCCCCATGCTCCAACCACAGCTCAAAGGCCGTCAGTTGCTCGCTAAAGAAAGGAGATGGTTTGTACTCCAGCCCTGCAGGTATGTCTACATCACCTGGAGTGACATTCGAGTTGAGAAAAGAAGGGAGCTGTAACAGACATGCCTCAGCTGCTAAATCCCAAGCTTGCCACATGGGATGCTGATGGGTGGGTGGAAGCCTAGGGTGGGATATGGGCGTACAATTCGCTGCTCGCATGACCCTCTCAGCCAAAAGAAAGTTTCTAAACAGGCTCGCCACCAGTAAATCTTGCCTGAAGAGCTTTTGGAAGAGCGCCCGGGGGAGAATATTCCAAGCTATAGTGTCAGTGATGGCAGTGAAGATCCAGTTGAGTTCACCCAATGGCGTCTTTCTATCAGTTTGCTTGCCAGGAATCCTATCTATGAGTTCCTTTGTCACACCCTCATGTCTAACCAACGATCTGGAACAGAACCAACGAAGAGCTACTTTTATTGGCGTTGTGAGACACGATGTGAAGACATCTGCAGGCAAATCAGGTGACAGGGGAAGCAATTCATCTTCTGCGCATGCACACAACAATATTATATCCTTCATCGGATCCTGTAAGGCAGGAGGCAGGCCCCCATAGGCCCCGGCACGGTACTCTATCTGCTGCTGCTGCTCTGCAGTGCGCTGTGCCATGAATGCCCTGAATGACTTCAACACTTGTCCTGCCGAGGAGCAATCTAAAACATATATCGCAGGTGATCCTACCCACGTCTGCAAATCATATATAGACAATGGTATGTATTGCGTATAGGATTTATTAAAGACCCACACCTCTCCGTTTGGCGTCGGCCTTGGCACGCCGTGGCCGTTGTAATGAAACAAGACCCGTTCGTTCTTAGCAGATCGACGGCTGCTGATAGCCAGCTTCTTCACATCCTCAGTAGTCGGATCCAAATGCATTCTATACTTAGCTCTGGGCTGCCAACGCTCATACTGAGCTTGCAAATTTTTTCCCACCGCATCCAGGGCTTTTGGGGCCGCCATGGAGAGGGGGTCGACCCAACACTCTAATCGGGCGCAAGGTGATATTTTTATGACGTCAGGCGGATCTACACCTATGTTAAGGCACACAACGAGCGCCACTGCTGTGGTTTTCAATCTCTCTTTTTGCCTCCATTTTGAGACCAGGTTTTTGACTTCCTGATGCGCCTCGGCATCAGATTGGTCTACTGGCTCATCGTGACGAGGGGCACAGAGCAGCGGTCCAACTTGTGAGTGGATGCCAAATACAGGTACTGTTGGTTCTGCCTCGATGTCTACATGCAGACGTCTTGCAAGTTCATTTGACAGTTTGGAAGGAGATGAGGGGCTTCCTGAGGGCCCTCGACTGTTGCCAGTGGAAAGTGGAGGATTGATCGAGAAAGCACTGGTGCCATTAGTCTCATCATCCATCGTTGTAACGAGATGCGTATGCTAGGTCTCGTGCGAAGCTTTATAGACTGCCAGGATTCTCAAAGATAATCATGTCATATGAAATTGGCTCAGGCCAGGACAACCCAACAGTATTCCGTATACAAATTGATGATTTTCATAAACTTGAAAAACTAAATTAATTACGAGAGAGTCACTAATGTGGTCGCCTGAGAATGACCTTGCTTGCCTCAGCAGCTGCGGACGACGCTACAGAAAATTCTTTCGAAAGAGAGTACAGCCTTGATGAGAGACCACACACTCGTTTTACACATACATCCTCTCAAGAATCTTGAATACTAGAGTATACTTTACTTGTATATTTGTGAAATACAATGAGAGGCTGTATGGAGCTACTAACTCTAGATCATATTCTATGGACACACTAAGACATTTGACCAATGGCAGACCCATGGACGCTTCTTGGAGTGTCAAATGCAGCGACCAAGGAAGAAATTAAAGCTGCATTTCGCAGAAAGGCATTATTACATCATCCGGACAGGTAATTACTATTCCCGGCGCCCAAGCGGTCTGTCCCCCATCCTCCTCACAACACCTTCCATCTTTCCCAGGCATATGTCAGCACCATTGCATGTACAACAGAATAACGAATTTCTGTACAAAGCCATCAATGATGCATACAACCTCCTTATGGATGACACTATGAGGTACAGACAGACTTCCAGTCCTGGTAGGTCGGGTTTTCATAGATCCCGGCCCCCCTCTTCAACACACTATTGGCAACAGAAACAACAACACCAATCGACCTTTGATAGGAGGAGATTTTGGAGGGTATTCAAATCCAGTGGATCTCATACAATCACAGCGCTTCTTGGAGGAGTCATGTTGACGAGCATTATTTTTGTTGGACCGTTCCTGAACCGCCTATGGGACAGACACAATAGTGGCAAGCTCTTTAAAGGGATGGAACAAGAGATGAAGGCTAAAAGGAACAATTACAATGAAAGGAACTAGAGTTTATTTATGTGCTTGTTACAACTATTATTATTTTTTTAATTCCAATATGCAGAGTCTGGATCTGGTTTTCCAATTTTCAGTTTTGCTCCTTCAATCGCAATGAGACACTTACAGCCAGGTGGTACATGGTAGTCTGCCAACTGTTTCTTATTCTCCATTCTTTGGCCTGCGTAGAGTAGCTCCAAATCTTCCCATTTTTGTATACCAGGTGTATTTCTTATGCCTTCTGGTTTGTTTGATCGGGCAATGCCTCCAGTGAAGAGAGCCTGCTTGACCTTGCTGACAGGCCAGTCAGGATGTGCCGTGACTCTGTATCTGCAGCCACCACAGAAAAAGGCCATATGATCCATATCTTTTCGAGGAGGTACAGTGGGAATGCCCTCAAATGGATGATCCATGGTGGCAATTTCCTCAAAAACGTAGGCTTCCTTCTCTGGTGGGATTTCTGTGTTGGTGTCGCAGTCCCAGGCACCTTTACCGAGGGAGACTCCACCACCCCCAGCCTCCTCGGCGCTGGGAACGACCGCTTTTGTGTTATCTACAGCCGCTGTCATAGATCAGATTTCTTTCTGGGGCGAGAGACCTGTACACGGACATCTCTTGTGAGTCAAACATTAACGAATGTCATTTGCACAAACAAGATACAAGTATTTTCAAAATATTTCTGCGTATAAAGACTATTTATAGTACTAGACAGCAGCATAGAACAAGATTGCATTGGTATGCTGCCCGTTCGATGTCCAAGTTGAAATGTAAGACTGACCGATCTCTCACCTGCTCTCCTGTTTTGCGTTTTATGCGCAGTTTTGTTAAAATTAAATCTATAGAGCGGTTAATATAGAAAGAATGCATTTCTAAAAGGTTTGCCTAGAAGCAATGGTAATGCCCGCATGCAGTCGGGAGTCGAAGTTCCCTCTACACACATAGAGGAAGCATCCCTGTTGAGATGATCGAGCAAGCATGCTGGGTGCATTCGGAGGATCCCCATGAAACCTCCTGTAAGGCTGCATTTTCGACTGTAAATTTTCTATTCAAAACCAGCAACAGTATGAAATTTGATTATCTGCCATTTGATGATTTTTACACTCGTTGATACAGTATTTTAATCCGGCGGTAGGAATTTGCACGGAGGTTTTTGGATCGAGTTAGTATGGAATTTTCAGAAAGACTGGCATGGAATGAGATAACCAAAGGTAATGAGAACATTTCAACGCTCCAAGCTATAGGGGTCGTCGCTTGGTATCCCTTGGGTTGCATTGGCCCTGTTGTTTACGTGACCCAGCACGTAGAACCTCACCTCACTCGCTGTTGGCATTTGCAGAGGAGAGTAAGAACAACAGCTGGAACTTGGCAGATTACCCATGGGATTCAAAGCACGTGAGTCTCGCAAACAGTGTACCAGTCACACATGTACCAGCGAAAACGCCTCGGCCACGTGCACTCCCAAAATCCAAATCCAAATCCAAAAAGGCGAATGCAGGTGATGATGGTCCACCCATTTGCCAGGCGGATGGGTGCTTTAAGGATCTCTCACAACTCACATATTACCACCGCCGTAATCATATCTGTGAAAAGTGCATAAAGGCTGATGTCTTTTTGAGGGATGGGCAGCACCTCAGATTCTGTCAGAGGTGTGGGCACCCCCACCCTCTCGACGAGTTCGATATCCATAAGCATAGCTGTAGGCATTCACTGGAGAAACACAATGCCAGGAGGAGGAAGAATGTGAATGGAGCATCAGCAACGAATGAAGACTCAAAGAAGACAGCTGCCCCAGTCAGAACATCTGCTAGGATGCAGCATGCCAAGAGGTCCAAAACCGCTTCCACATCACCTGAACATTCCTCTGCACTTTTAGAAGGGGAAAACTTTGCTGCTTCCTCTGCACACGACATGGCACCTCACACTGATGAAGAGGATTTGATATTGGTGAAGAATATAGAACGTTGGCTCGATGATGAATTCCTTCTGGGCACTGCCACTACTGCCGAAGCAGGAGCAGCAGGGCAGGAGGTTTCAGCGCCATCGTGGCCGTCCAATGACGGCCAACTGCCTGAGGGAGGCTCACTTGAAATTGCGCCATATTTGCTGGATAACCCAGTGCTTACGATCAGCTCAGACACCGAAGAAAATGTGTCCCACAAGATATCAGTCAAGATGTTTGACATCGTACCTCACCAGTTGCCAGCCGATTTGAGGTCCCAAGTAGGGGGATGGTATGAGCCTGGAGGAGAGGAAACAATTGCTGGTCTTCAGAGCTATATTAGGCCTGGATGTCTGCATTTACTGGTTGATAACTCTTCTCATGTAGCCCCTTCAGTAGAACATATTCTTCAGGAGATGAGACAGTCTGGTGATGATGTTTGGTTCAAAACTACGATGCTCGTTCAATCAGGGCCCCAGTTTGAAACTGTGTCCCTCGTCCACAATGGAATCATCAGGAAATCTTGGTCTGTCCCTCCCCGTCCCACGCCGTATATTGATAGTGTATCTCCACGGGTTGTGCTGGCCTCATCCCCTGATCCAGTGGTGGTCCAGGGTGCTGTGTTACTTCGCGAAGACACCGAGTTGGTCTGTCGCTTACAGGGCAAGTATTTAGACCCAGTGGAAGTAAGTTGCACCGACTGTGGATGTCGCCAAATCAAGAAAATAGAGGGAAGAGACAGGAATAACCCTTGCTGTGGGTGCTGCATGGGCCGCATTCCAGCATCGAGCCATGCAGAACAAACCATCAGAGTTCTGTTACCAACGAGCACTGGCGCCCCATTGCCACCTGGAGCTATCACCCTTGATATGATTAAGGGTGCTTACATGCCCCCTAAAGCTCGTGCTAGGATTCTGGTTGTCAATAATCCAAGGGTGAGAGATGAGTTGAACAGGGTGCCTTTGGACAGAGTTTTCAACGACTTGGTCGCGGTCTATGATTGCAGTGGTGGGAATGGATCCTTCTCGGATGATAAAGCAGTAAAGCAAGCAGCGATTAAAATTCTTCATTGGTCAGTTTTGCTGGGCCTGATGGCCACCGCTGAAGCGATGCTCATGCTCATCAATGATGGTGAACACTGCAAATGCGATTCCCGAGAAGCCGCAAATGACATCCTGTCCATTCTGGCAGGGGCGGCAAACGGGTGCAAGGCAACAGCATTCAGAGAAGCCAGGAACTACAACAAATGGAGTCTCTTGCACAGAGCAGTTATGTCCAAGAGGCAGAAAGTAGTCGAGACTGTTCTGCAGTGGGGGGAGCAAGAGGGAGGAGCAGGACAAGGTGGTGGCAATGCCTGGAGGTGTGACGAACCGGGAGTCGGTGGTATCACCCCTCTCCACCTGGCTGCGATGATACCCAAAGAAGCAGTAGCGAGGAGTATAGCTGTGATGCTTATGAGCGCTTGTCGCCCTGGAGAAAGAGCATGGACAACTGCAGTTGCAGCGGATGGGCTGTCGTGCGCCGACGTGTGGAGCAAAATGGGCTCAAGGGTTATGGATGATATTTTCAGTAGTGAAGTCGAAGTACCTAATACGCCGCAGCATTGTATGTGCCGTGGGTCATGCCCTTGCAAGACTGGTGAAGCATGCTGTGGCAGTGAAACATGTGGAGAAGAGGATGGGTCATGTAGATGCTGCGCTACACCTGTAGAGACTAGGAAGGAAGAAGGGGAGGGACAAGGATGCTGTGCTGGCAAGTTGGACAAACCTGCAGCGGCACAAAAGAAGAAGAGGAGTTGTTGTGACAAATGATCGTTGATTGCTGGCTTGATAAAGAATTAATAGAATAGACAGCTATGGAATGTCGCTTCAGTTTGCCTAATGTATAGAAGACAAATTGTGAAAAGTACGACTCGTTGCATCGTTACATTCCGACACTCTAGGCGAAGTCGTTGAAAGTATCATTGATTACCCGTATTCTGTCGTCTTGTATACAAGAGAATTCTCGATTATCCTTCTTCGACTGAGACGGAGACTCGTTGCGAACCGACAGTCATTGGTGCAAGTCATCTCGGAGTCCTGCAGAATGAGTTCCATGTCAGGCTCTGATGGGAGCATTGGCCTGGTGGCTAGTATCAACTCTAATCGCTGGAGTGACGTTGAATCATTGCTCAGGGGAGGTGCATTCGTAGATATTGACAATACATCACTCATAAAGCGGTCCATAGGTGAGCATCGGTGGGGCATAGCAGAACTCTTCCTTGACAGAGGCGCTGGTGCAGGTCTTCGTTCTGAGCAGGACGCTCAGTTCCTCTTGGACGTAGTATTAGAGTCTGATCAGGACCACCTGACAAGGGTGCTTCTGGAACAGGCTGTCAACATACCATCGAGGTTTGATATCGCAGTGAGGAAAGCTGCTGAGCTTGGCCATGTGAACATCATTAAAGAGTATATACATCTGGCCAGCACAGAAGGTTGCTCTGCCGCCCTTGTAGCTGGCGCTAGCTGTGGCCATGTGAACATTGTCGAGTTTCTTTCAGAATGGGGGGTAAATGTATATGATGCTGATTCTTGTGATGGAGCTTTGATTGGTGGTGCGTTTCATGGCCACGTTGAAACAGTTGAATACCTTTTATCAATGAAAAGGGCAAACATCCACGCTAGAGACGATCAAGCTCTCAGAATGAGTGTCATATTGAGCCACCAGGAGGTTGTCAAACTTCTCTTGAGAAAAGGTGCTGCTCCATTGGCTCTTGGCTCTCCTCCCCTTGGACACAATAGTATCTCAAAAGCCATCCATGATGGCCTCCCAAGTATATTAATGGACCGTGGCTTTGCTTCACTGGAAAAGGACTTTTTTCCTATCCTACAGACCAAACACCGTTGGAGCCTTGTGGATTTGCATCGTGAACTCATCATAGAGTACCTGTTGACAAAGAAAGCGCTGGAGGGGTTGCTAGCGTTATATTTTGAGGATATTACAGTTGTTGCAATTCTAGAACTGGCAAGGTTGAGATAGCTGGCGGTGGATGCGTATCGGCTGCTATGCATGCTGGGGCAGTTGACAATTTGAATGATAAATGCCTCCAAACCGTTCTTGACAGCCAATCCTATACAATAATAAATATCAAGTTGCTGCTGATTGAAATCGATCTCATGTTTCTTATTGAGAGGAAGTTTGTTCGCCACCTGGTGAGGTTGAGTCCCTCTAGAACTCGCATCCCTCCAGCAACTGGTACATTGAGAGCAATGCCCCGTCTCAAGCCTGTAAATAGGCCATTAAGGTATGTTTGAGAGATATTAAATGGTGTTTTTCAAAGATACAGAACTTTTCAAAGCCAACAAACAATTGCGTTCGTGTCAATGAGTTTCGTTTTAAGGTTTCCGATATCAATTAAGAATTGACTCGCTGGTACGCCTTCCAAACTCAGGTATCTTAACAATTCCGGCCCAAGGATTGTCTCAAAATGCCTTTCTCACGAGAAGGGTAGCAGCGGCATCCAGTCCCACCCACTCCTGGGTCTCGTGGAGGAAGAGGCCAACGACACCTGGGTCGCCTCTGACTGCTCTGACCTAGACAGCTTCCATCCCGACCTTTTCGTCGACAAACATGGAAGGTTTCGGCTGAGTCGTGATATGTACAAGCCTTACATCAGGCCTGGTGCCTCAAAAGCTCTCAGTATCAGGAGAAAAGAAACACTGTATGACCGAGTTGTCAAGGACCCGGTACGTGCATCATATATACATATACACACACATATATATACTCCTCGCCCTTTTTAATTGTGACACTCTTGACATTGCTTCCAATTCTTTGCAGAAATCCAGGGAGCCGACTACATTTGACTGGTACATAGATACTACCATCAAGCAAAATGAGTCCAAAAAGCTTGGCAAGCCTGTTGAGCATCCAAGCTTTCGATGTGGGGTGGCCAAACACATCAATCAACGGGCCCTTGCCAATACATTTCTTGGTACTGTTCAATTCGTCCACCACAGCATCCTTCAAGGCACGTGTTACAAGACGGACAAGGAAAAGCTTGTTAACTTGTTGGAAGAAGGAGCTTTGGCTACCCGATTCTTGCATTTGGAGCCACGTCAGGCCATCACCTTTTGCCAGATGATACATCGTGTAGCTCTGCTCGCAGAGATTCCGGTTGAGGACCTGGCAGTTGCTGCCAAGTTTGCTGTCTCTGCGTTCGAGGAGTCCATTGCTAATGCTGGCTTTAAGAAGGGTGGGGTCGCTGCTGGTGGGCTGTGGATCAACCCTGACAAGCTCTCGGCGAGAGACGTCGTGGACTCTCTAGAAATGTTGGCTAGTATGGCCAAATTCCCAGGTTTACATCCAAGAGCCCCAGTAGCGCTCGTCATTGCATTGGAACACTGGAAAAAAGTGTCTGAAGCAAACGGAGGGCTCAGCCCAGCACAACATCGAAGAATCTTTCTGGCGAGGCATATGCCTGGGGCAAATAACATCCTGCCTTTCAGCTGGTGATCGCCCAAGAAGTGAGTCAGATTGAGAGCATTCTTGTACAAAACACAAGAGACTTGACGTTGCATGAGTGGTCTATGTATGTATGAGAGTGTAGATGACGGGATTTTTATTGTATTGTATTCTAGAGGAGCATATATCCCCCTTTTATTCTAAATGGATTTTGATGCGTGCTCACTTGCTTGCT
>JAAMXV010000418.1:0-44455 GCA_019693495.1 Axilococcus clingmanii
AATTAACCAATCGTTTTGTATGATATCATGACCATAATTCTCTGCATAGTCCACAGCATAATTAATATATATTATAATTTAAATTGAGACTAAATAGACTACGAATTTATAGCTCCGATCTCTGGGATTTCGTTTCCACTGTCCGCTTTTAGATCGATCACCGAAAATGTCTCTCAGCAAACAGTTGGGAGAAATTTGCTAGTTTGCTCTCCAGAAGCGTGTTTTAGTCCAGTCTCGTAGATTTATGACAGAATCTCTCGGGATAAATGACTCCACTGGCCTGTCCGACCAGACAAAAGGCGTCCTGTTGGCTGTCAGTTCCTCAATATTCATCGGTTCCAGTTTTATCGTCAAGAAGAAGGGTTTGAAGAGAGCAGGCGCATCAGGTATACGCGCAGGAGTGGGAGGGTACTCGTACTTAAGAGAGCCCCTATGGTGGGCTGGCCTTTCGACCATGGTCATAGGAGAGGTAGCGAATTTTGCAGCGTACGCTTTTGCTCCAGCAATTTTGGTCACCCCTTTGGGCGCCCTCAGCATAATTGTGAGCGCAATTCTGGCCAATCGATTACTGAATGAAAAACTGAACATATTTGGATTTATTGGTTGTGTATTATGCGTCACTGGATCAATGGCAATAGTCCTTCATGCTCCTGAGGAGCGGCCTGTCGAATCAGTGTTGGACATCTGGATATTAGCACTAGCACCTGGATTTGTGCTCTACTCTCTGGCAGCTTTGAGTGCAACGCTATACCTAATATTTAAAGTACCCGCAGAAGTGCAAATGAATAACATATTAGTTTACGTTGCAATATGCTCTATCGTTGGATCATTAAGCGTCGTATCGTGCAAAGCTCTGGGCATAGCGCTGAAGCTTACATTTTTGGAGGGAAGCAATCAATTGATATATCCCCAGACATACCTCTTCTTAGGTATTGTTGCAGCTGCTGTCATAACACAGATGAATTACTTGAACAAAGCTTTGGATCTTTTCAATACCGCGATTGTCACTCCCATTTATTATGTCATGTTCACTACATTGACTATTCTGGCATCCGGAATTATGTACAAGGAAGCTCAGGATACAAGACAGATAGCCACTCAAATGAGTGGATTTGCAACTATAGTAGCAGGCACATTTTTATTACATGTGACCAAGGATATGGAGGTTCCTTTAGCAGCATTAGAAGCTCTGACAGTGAGAGGAAACACTGGACCAATCAAGGTTGACAATGGAGGTACTGAGCTGAATGACATGTCCCCAAAAGCTGGCAATTTAAGGAATAAAACCACGTTTGGAGTGGATGTCTAGAGGTTTTGTAAGAGATTGGTGTGAATTTGCAATAGTAATTCCGAGAAGGCACCAAAGTTGTCTTGACATTTTCGAGTGGAGATTGTTTCGCAAGGTGAATGTTTACATCGCTAATATATAAGGCGAGACCGAGGAATTGTTTAAGTGCAGTGAATAGTACTGGGAAGAGCAACCTTCCACCAGAATTTTTGGCCAATAAAGCTATTGCACAGAGAGAATTGTTGAGGCGGTTTTACCTGGCGACAACAGCGGCAGAACAACTTCAAGTAGTGCAGTCTGCCTTTGATGCGCTGGATGATCTTGGAACGGCCCTACACCTGCTATCTCACACAGCAGATCTTGCATTGAAGAATCAGTTGCATGGCACCAATGAAGAGAGAAAGAGTCTTTTGCTTGCTATTTATTCATCTCTGGATCAGCAGTTGACTGCTGGTCTGTTGGAGCCAGTGCATCTGGCGAATGTGCTGTGGGCATTTGCCTGTACAAATGCTTGCAGCACCTTGACAGATGATCTCCTTGAAAATGTTGCATTCAGAGAACTTGCGCTAGATAGGATTGCAAGCTATAACACAAGAGACATTGCGTCTATGGTTTTTGCATATGGTACATTGCTGAGGAGGCCCATGAGTCACCCAGTCCTCTGCTTCATAACTTCATTGCTCAAGGAACTCAGTATAAGACTAGATGGGCACCCATATATAAAGGGAAGTTTTGCAGCAACCGATTTTGCTGATTTGTCAAGCACCATAGGGCTGCTTTTTATACAGTGCCCACGGATTGATTCAAGGCTGGAACTTGTGAATATATCCAAGGTGCTGATGGATCAGATAGCCCATGAGATGAAAAGACAATTGTCTAACAGATCTATGAGGTCGCCTTTCATTCCAAAAGATTTAATAAGGTTTCTAGGGGGTTATTGTGCCGTCGGGAGCAATTCTGATGAAGTGAGGGCACTTCTCGATGCCTCCGCTGCCTTTATTGTACGGCATATATCAGATGATCACATAAATGCTGTCAAGTCTCCGGACGAATTGGCACGGCTTCTGCGAGTATATGTAGAACTCAGACACAATTCAGTGACTGTGCCAGAGCTCTTGAGAGCTGTGGGGTTGCAGCTATGTAGACTGTCTGCTGTGAAGACTGCCCTGGCTCACACACCACCACAGACCATCTCTGCAGGGATGCCATCATCTGACATGCCATTGGCGGCGTTGGCATCCATACTCAGAAGCCATCTGGAACTCGGGTTCTCTCCCAACGATCTTACTTTACAGTCTTTACAACCCGTCATACTGATCGAACTTCCAAGTGCTCTTCCAGTAGATGTTCTGAACCTGTTGGGAGCCATTGCTGGCCTTGGACATCAATCGATCAAAAGGACCTTTGGGCCAATTGTAGTTGATCTGATGTTGAGATCAATTGCTGACAGTAATGATATGGAGATGTTAAAAGACGCAAAACAACATGTGCAGGCATTGGGATTCAATGATGTATTCTAATTGTATCATAACAGGTGTTACTTTCCTACTCTTCCCTTGACTCCTCAACAGCAACCTCCTGCTGACCCATGTCGTCACCACCTTCGATGGGAATCTGTCGACCACGTGGCCGCTCCTCTCTCCTCCTCTCTATCTTAATCTCCAACACACCATCATTATAAACAGCTTTCAAAGAGTCCAAGTTTGCATCATTAGGCATTCTCAAGGATCTGCCTCTGAAGGTTGATGGGCGCTCAGCACGATGAAAGATGCCTCGCTCCTGTTCATCTGTTTTCTCCCTGTCAGGATGTCTCTCATGGCCAATTCTTACGATGTCGTCATGCACGGATATTTTTATCTCTTTCTTGTGAACGCCCGGGACGTCACAGCGCATCACATACTCGTTCTCTCTCTCCACGAAGTCAATCGGGATAGTACTTGAGATAGGACCCCCTGCGGAAAGGTTCACTGGGGAAGAGAAGAACTCGTCCAGCACGTTGAATGGGCTCATGGTACCAGGAGCAAATGGTAATAATGCCATAATGATCAAGGGTTTTGTATTAAAATTGTGTTTATGTGGAATACTACGTAGGGTTTGCCCATGCTTACATAAGTGCACGGGCTGCATGGCACCAGCTTCCAGGCCACTTCCCACTCTACTTGAATATCCCCTGATCGTGCTTGGACACTGCACAGTATTTATCCTTTCACAACAGCCAGTGGCCTTAATTTGACTACTTTATTACTGATACCTGCCTGGTGGCATGTATCAATGACATCTGTCACATCTTTATAGCTCTCTGGGGCCTCTTCCATCACGAGCTTGGGGCTTGCCACACGTATCGCAATACCTTTGGTTTTCAATGCCTCCAAAACCTCTTGATAAGCCAGTTTGTGCCTAGACTTATTTCTACTACAAGCTCTACCAGCTCCATGGCATGTGCTACCAAAAGTCTCCTTCATTCCCTTATCAGTTCCTGTCAACACAAAAGAGCATGTACCCATGGTTCCGCCGATCAGGACTGGTTGTCCAGTCAATTGATAGTCAACCGGGATGAGTGGGTGATGAGGTGGGAATGCCCTTGTAGCCCCTTTTCTATGCACCAATAATGTCTTCATCTGCCCATCAATTTCGTGTTCTTCTACCTTTGCAATGTTGTGAGAAACATCATACACGACCTGCATATCCAAGTCATCTGGGGTTGAATTGAAGAGTTTGGCAAACGCCTGTCGACACAGAAATGTCATTGACGATCGATTAACCCATGCATAGTTAGCTGCACACGCCATGGCTGTCAAATAATCTTGACCTTCAGGGGATGTTATCCTAGCACATGCTAGTTGTCTGTCATTCAACTGAATTTTGTCCCTTGCCATCGCTTTCTCCATGGCCACCAATGAATCAGTGGCAACCTGATGCCCTAATCCTCTGCTCCCAGAATGTATCATAACAACTACCTGTCCCACCGTACTTATTCCCATTTTCTTGGCAGCAATTTCATCGTATACTTCATCGACGACCTGTACCTCTGCATAGTGATTTCCTGCACCTAAAGTTCCCATTTGGGGGAGACCCCTCTTCTTCGCGCGTGACGAGACTTTGCTGGGGTCAGCTCCTAGCATCCTGCCGTACTCCTCACAATGCTCTTTATCTTCTGCCCAAGCGTATCCCTCTCTGATGCTCCAATCCATACCCATCTCAAGTACCTCCTCCAGATCGCCTGCAGTTGTCGGGATGATCCCTTGGGACCCCACCCCTACAGGTATGTGATCAAAGAGTGCCTGTGCCAATTGTTCTTTAACAGGTGCAACATCAGATTCCATGAGGTTTGTTCTTATCAACCTGACTCCACAGTTTATGTCAAAGCCTACTCCGCCAGGGGAGACTACTGCCTCTGGATCGGACATATCAAATGCCGCAACATTTCCAATGGCAAACCCATATCCACTGTGGACATCTGGCATAGCTGCAGACTGTTTCACTATGCCCGGTAATGCAGCTACATTTGCAATTTGCTTTACAGCAGGGAGAAAACCACCGTGCTCTCCTCGTTGACAGTAATTTTGAAGCTCATCAAACAGGAGTCCTTTGAGGCGATCGTTGACATAAAACACGCCAGGCACTCTCATGTTTGGAACAAAGCCAGTATTGATCCTGTATGAACAAGGAGTGAGCTGTTCTATGAATGAGGTCTCCTGCAAGGAGTAGACGGAGGTGATCTTGCGCCTTTTCCTATTTGCAATAATGTAATAATCGTGGGTGCTCGACCCGAACTAACCTCCTCGTAGGTCCTCACAACCATCTTTTTGAATTCCTTATTTAAAGTTGTATATTCATTACAAATGTATGCACTAGGCATTGTCGACTGATGTGATTACCAAAATGTTCTCTCACCCCACGCTCTGAATGGCTGACACAGTATGGACCAGGGAAGGTCTCCTCTTCTTGGTAAGTGGGAATGGTTGATTATGTTGGTTGGTTTTCCACATCTAATGACCAAATGGAGAGACCTTCCCAGCATCAATGATGAAGTCTACCACGAAAACAGAGAGCAATAATGACTCAAAAGACTGGGAGAACATGGAGTGGCCAATGTCTGTAACCCCACTTACTTAGCAAGTGAGACGGTATCTGTTCCTTGGTCATACTTGAGACCAGCAACACTTTGCAAAAATGCCTTAACTTTGGGCACTGATGGGGGCCTTTTCACTGCAGAACCTAGGATTGCCAGCTTTGTAGGCCCATGCAGCTGGATGTATGCCTTTATACTGTGCTCATATTCTTTCTTGACATCACCCTGGACTTTAGCAGGGGCCGTGGCCGGAGCAACAGGCAAGTCAAGTTTCTGTTTCTTTGTCGGCTGAGGCGTTTTAGCCATGCTAGCTGCTCTCTTTGCAGGCAACTCGTCTTCCTCAGATTCATCGGATGTCGATGTGTTCTCCTCTTCTTCTTCTTCTTCTTCTTCTTCATCTTCATCTTCTTCTTCTGATGAGGACGCTCCTTCTCCCACGATGTGTTTATCTGAGCCGTCTTCATCAGAGTCCTCTTCCATTTCTTCTTCATCATCATCATCATCAGAGGAGGAGGATTGCTCGACCTGAAGCAAACGCCCATTGCTCAATGGAACGGCCGCTGGTGCTCCACCTTCCTCGTCACTGGACTCATCTTCATCACTTTCACCTTCATCTTCTTCGCTATCAGATGCACCCTGTCCTGCCAAGGATGCATAACCAGGGATACCGTAGCCATCATCATCTGAGTCTTCATCATAGTCAGGGTAAACAGAGATTGTCTGATACCCAGTAATAAACACGTCAGATTTGCCAGTGTGGCTCAGAGTGACAGTGTCGGTGGCCAGCGTGATGTCAATGCTGAAGTGAGGACATTTCTCACTATCTAAAGTACCTATCGCAAATTGTTCTCCTTCTCTTTCAATAAAGATAGTATGAGGACCCTTGGCTGGCTTGTCCCCAAGAGCTACTTGAGTGAGATGCACAGTCTGAACCAGATCCTCGTCCCAATCTGTTTCAATCTCGACGGATTCACCTACGAGTATTTTTACGGTCGATCAGTTGACTTATAAAAAGCTTAGTTACTTTTGCGAATGCGGCAATGCATGAGATCAAAGGCCTACCTGGAGTTAGCTTGAGGCCATAGAATGAGCACTCGGGCTCCATGCTGTCAATAGTATGTTGTCAAATTTAAAGTGTGCCCCGGAGTCTCTGTGGCATATGTACTTGCCGCCAGTGCGATTGATCTCTCCAAAGAAAACGTTAAAACGTCTTAACCCCCCAAACGAGGAGTATAAGAGTTACAGGCCTTTAGATTTATTTTTGTCTTCTATTCAACTGCTGCTCTGTTCAAAGTTGTAGTATACCTGTTGCTGTCAGCCCACCCAGGCAATATTGTTTTGATCAAACTGATCTTGACAGAGTCATGGCCATAAAATTCCTTTTGTTGGTCAATAAACAAGGGCAGACAAGACTAGCGAAATACTACAATGCGACTATAATAAACAACGAGGAACGACGAGCTTTAGAGGCGGAGATTGTCCGCAAGTGTCTCACTCGGGCAGATAAGCAGTGCAACATCGTGGAACACAGAAACTACAAGGTCATCTACAGGCGCTATGCATCGTTATTTGTTTTGATAGGTATAGACGAAGAGGAAAATGAGTTGGGAATGCTGGAATTTATCCATTGCTGCATAGAAACTTTAGACAAATGGTTTGCAAATGTGTGCGAATTGGACATTATGTTCAGCTTAGAAACAACTCATCACATACTCGATGAGATGATCATGAATGGAACCATAGTTGAGACCAACAAATCAAATGCACTGATGCCAGTTCAACTATTAGAAAAAGCTAGGGATAATGCCTAGGCATAGATATCTATTTATTTCCCTCCCGTCTCTTGTAGATCTCCTCAGCCCATGATTTGCCTAGGTCAGTCCTCCATTTTCCTGCAGTGGAATCAAAAAATTCTTGCAGTGTCATTTCTTGAGTGCTTTCGTATTCATGAGCCTGTAAAATCATCTCTAACTTGTCAAAGTCCTTTACCAGTGCTGCCTCCTTGGTCTCTCCTCGTTCATACTCATGCCACAGCTCCTCCAGTTCAGATGCTGCCACCATGTCATCACCACCGAGCAGTGCTTTGAGCTCTTTGATGGCATCCGACTCTAGATTATATTTGTCTACATCACTGACACCACAAGTCGGGGTAATGTCGCCGACAAAACATTCGGCAATATCATGGATCAGAGCAAGTTTGATGCACCGGACATGGTCATACTCTGTTCCTCGTATAATCATGCCCATCAA
This sequence comes from Axilococcus clingmanii, assembly GCA_019693495.1. Classification (NCBI taxonomy): domain Eukaryota; kingdom Viridiplantae; phylum Chlorophyta; class Chlorophyceae; order Chlamydomonadales; family Chlorococcaceae; genus Axilococcus; species Axilococcus clingmanii. Next base: position 7,611 of record JAAMXV010000418.1, read on the forward strand.
TGCCATGCGATACATATGGTCGGCTATACTTTCAGGGCCCTGAACATCGCGTTTCACCCAGCCTGTACGCTTTGTAGTCTGTGTTCATATTTGGTCGGCTAGGTCAGATGAAATGTGCAATTGGCGTGATGGGGATACTGTCAACGTCACCTTCAATTTCTGCACTGCACACAGTAAGTCCACCGCCTGTTTAGGACTGGGAGTCGACTTGAACATCTTTTGCTGTAGTTTAGTTTTGACTTTCCCCAGCTTTCGTGCCAGGCTCTAACTTGTTTCACCTAATAGTAGGAAATGGTTTGGTGATCCATAAGCTTATTAGATGATCAGATCTAATCTTCACGAAATTGTTCGATCAATTAGCAGTTGTATCTGTACAGGAAAGAGTACTCCAATTGACGCAGAGATTACTCAAGGGTGTTGTTAATGCAGAGAGAATGGGCATGTCAGCGAGCTATACAACATGCAAGATGCACAGGAGGTCACAGCATGTGCACGAAACCAAACCGTTTGAATTAAACATGCACCAGACCTCGCCATGTTTATTAGCCTGTTTGTATTTGAAGAAAACATGGTTCGAGTACAGGCCTCAGATGCCCTCATTGGCCTTATTGATAGGGCAAGCGCAGTCGATGGAGTCCAATCTGCGCTCAAATTAATGGAGTGTACGTGCGATGTTATACCAGGCTTACATACGTGCACAGAGCTCCAAATTTTAGAGACATTCTTGGGATCATTGAAATCAATTATTTTGCGTATCATCGTTCCCAGCTTTGCAACCCAGTCCTCTGTTTCTTCTGCCATTTCAGAGTGGATGGACCTGTTGAGTCACTGTCTATTTTCCGCGCGGTGGCACTCCATGCTATACTACAATGACACCACCCCCGATAAAATTTTATATCAGAAAGTTCAAGCTTCAGTGAGGGAGTTGGCTAAGTCAGCAGTGTATCCCTTTTTATTAAATGAGACACATGGGCAGCCTGGCGAGAGCACTAAGGCTGGTATAACAAAGCTATTCAATCAGGCAAAGCAGGCCGCCGAACTCATTCAGGGGAAGAAGTGTTGTGAGGATGAAAATATAGAAAAGCTAATGAGAAGCTACGCTTCAGTAAATATAACCTGGAATGCTCTTGTTGGCATCCTTTCAAAAGGATCAACACATTATATTCAGGATTTAGATAGTGCAGGGAAAGGCCCAAAAGAAATAGTAAACACTCTACTAGCATATATCTCATCTTCCCACACCCAAACGGAACTGAAACTATTGGCGTACTGGATTGTATTACTCAACCAATTATTACTTTCATGTTCAGATTATTTGGACGTTGACTTTGTTTGCACAGACATTATAGACTGGGCCCTACAGGATACATGTGTGCTGACAAACTTTGATAACCCTGACAGTAGCATCTTGAGGAAAAAGTATGGGAAGCTCGTAATTGAAGCGCTGAATAAGTGCAAAGATCCTGACCGGTATGTGTCTGTGATACTTCCGCCATTTCCATTGCAAAGCACTCAGTGTGGACTTGCATCAGAGTTACTCACAGCCATAGACAAAGCTGAGCCAAGAATACACAGTGTACTTGTGGAGATAGCACTTGAGATGATACGCAGACTTCACGAGTTGCAATGGACTGACATAAGCATCCATGAAAGTATAACTGATGGACTGGTGGCTATCTGCAATCATTCGTGGGAATGTGCTGATACAAGGGAGGCGTCTACACTTCTTCTTGCACATCTCATTGAAGCAGCAGTATGGCCAAATCCTTATGTGGCCTCTGTAGTAGCTAGTGTATTGTTTCGAATGAATCAATCAGAGGACTTGACTGTTCAGCTCTACACAGCACTGAGTGATATATTAAATAGAGCTGCAGCAGCTGAGGCTTTAGCACAGAATTCTCATGATGAGAGACGGGCCCAACAAATAGCAGAACAGGTTTCCTGGCTCTTAGCAGTTGTTATATCACGTGCAGATACCCATCTACTGAAATTTTATCACCAGAAATGTATGCAGGCGGGGCTCTCTACAGACGTATGCGCTTTGGCGGGCATGGCATACAGCGTGATGGTATTCTCTCTACAGCAGCCCCATGTTTCGTCTACCCATCTCCTCAAGGGCTTAGAAAAAGAACTGAGTAGGGCAAGTACACTGATGACTGTACCCACAAATGATTCACTGACAAAATATGTGTACTGGCTTCTTCGGTGTCTGGAAAATTGCTCATTTGACACTTTAGAAACACTTGAAACTGAAGAATTGACCCATTCAATCGTCACGGCCGTCATTAACCTCCTTGGTAGGGAGGGGATGGAGCAGTCTAGGCTCCCAGGACTAGGATTCTTAAATCACTTAAACTACATGTCTGCAAGTACATGGCCATTTCATGAGCACCAACTGAAAAGTCTTCTGCCTATCTTGGTAGATAGCTTGAGAATAGAATCGGTGGCTCCCTTGGCAGTGGGACTTGGATCTGCATACCGCACGATGACGGAGCCTTTGCCCAAACCACTGTTCGAGCATGTTTTCACGACCCAAAACCCTGCAACGCATCATTCAGGGCTGCTTGCTTATGTCAAGTATGTCAGAGCATGTGACAGCAAGTGTGCATTGAATGTTCTCCCTTCAGCCTGTTTGAGTGAAGGCCAGCTGCAGACCCAGCTCAAAGCACTCGTCAAACAGTATATTTTCTCCATTCCCAGTGAAAAGACTTCGGACGTTTCCGTGCATACACATCTTAAGGATCGAGGGAATGAGCCGTTTATATTTCCAGAAGTGCATTCAGATGAGTTGGTAGAGCTCATACACAAGGCGCGTGCTCTGGAGAAGATCTGGATGGAGAGAGGGACTGTTTCTGACCTCAAGATGAAAGCCTTGAAAGAGTGTACTTTACAGCTGGAACAATTAAAATAGTACTATTACACACTAATGTCTTCTCTGCAATCTCTTACTGAAGGCCTCTGGGTTAAATGGTTTAAATCCAGGTGATAACTCTATTGCAGGCTCTGGTCGAATTCTACGTTTTGGAAGTGTGAAATTCTCTAATTGGGGATGATTCTCCAGTGGATGGCTTTCTCCAGCTGCAATTATAAGTTTTCTGTTCATTGCTCTTCTAAGCTTATTTTTGGGAAGCATACCCAACACAGCTCGACGTATAATGTCGTCCGGTTTCCGCGCCATTTGGTCCTGTGCTGATCGCTCCTTCAGCCCACCTGGATACCCTGTATGCCATCTGTACAACTTATCTCTCCATTTATTACCTGTAAACTCTACTTTTGATGCATTGACAACAACTACCACATCACCATCATCTTTGTTTGGGGAGTAGGTAGGTTTGTCTTTTCCCATCAGCACTTGAGCGATTTGAGAAGCTAGACGGCCCACGACTTGACCTTGAGCATCCACTCGTCGGAACTTCAAGCCTTCCGTGGCGACTCTCTGTGAGATAAAGATATTAATACGAGCACAATGACGACAATAATGCGCTAGTTTTGAGAACTTGCCTTCAAAGAAGTCATAGCGAGCCACCTATCGGTGATGAGATGAACAGCTAGGCGAACAAATTGTATGGCCCAGTTTAATACTCTAACTTTTTTGGAATTTCACTTCTACAAAATTAATGTGCACAGGCATCAAGGCCTGCATTTGAAGAGGCCAAGCGTCCAGTGAAATACGACGGGCTATACTACAATTCATGCAGAAGCAATATTTTCGAAGATATAACTCAAAACAGGATTGAAATAGATAATATTAAGAGAAAAAGGTATAGAACTCAGAATAAGTAAAGTCGAAATCCCAAACTAATCTTAGTCTAATGGCGACCCGCTGCGCCTTTGAGAATAGGTATGTACAATAACATACTGATGCACACATTGATATCTGTATTCTAGCACGTTACCACTCTTTTCGCGACATGCATGCAGCAATGAAGTCGGTGTTTTCGCGAACCTCACAAATGCATATTGTCTAATTGCCCATGGAGCTTCAGAAAACTTCTACAGGTACTTAACACTGAAGCCTTCATTTCCAAGGTCCCTACTGATCCACCGTTTCATGCAGCGTTTTTGAAGCCGACCTGGCAGACCATATTCCTGTCATCAAAACAAGTATAGCTGAGACTCGTCTGGTGGGTAGAATGACGGCTGGCAATAGAAATGGATTACTCCTTCCTAATACAATGACTGATCAGGAATTAATGCATGTTCGGAATTCATTACCAGATGAAGTTGTCGTGCAGCGAATCGATGAACGCCTCTCAGCCCTCGGCAATTGTATTGCTTGTAATGATTATGTTGCTTTGATTCACCCTGATCTGGATAGAGAAACAGAAGAAATTATTGCTGATGTTTTAGGAGTTGAAGTATTCAGACAGAGCATAGCTGGCAATGTGTTGGTTGGTAGCTATGCTGTGTTCACCAATCAAGGTGGAATTGTTGCTCCAGGCACTAGTGTCGAAGACTTGGATGAATTATCGAGCCTTTTGCAGATTCCTCTGGTTGCAGGTACTGTCAATAGAGGCTCTGATGTTGTTGGGGCAGGATTAGTAGCCAATGATTGGTCTGCATTCTGTGGTTTGGACACTACATCAACTGAGTTATCGGTCATTGAATCTGTGTACAAGTTGAGAGATAGCCATCCCTCCAAAATAGTGAACGAAATGAGGGCCTCCCTCATTGATAGTATGGTGTAAATTTCTGATGCAAATATGGAAGAATTACTTTGGGATTTTAATCATCATGGTTGTGGTACACTGCAGAAGAGTTCCAGCTCCACCAAGATGCATCATTTAGTTGCTCAAATCTCTCTGGAAAATCCCTTCTCAACAGATCCTTATTCTGCCTTTGGTCGTCTATCCAGTTTGCCAACACTCTCTCTTCACCAGCGATCCCTGTGTTTTCTGGTAATCGTCCATTTTTTGTAAGGAAGTCTTGAACAGCATTGAAACTGTCTTGCCAACGAAGACCCACCACCACTGTGTTGCCACTCCTGCTGGGTTCCAACCTATTCTTTCTCGAATCTTGGGCCTGCTTCAGAGCTGAGCTCATCTTACTAAACTTTTCCATGGCTACTTGTTGCTTCTCTTCTAACAATGGGATCCTCCGGCGTTGGTAGTACGAAAACAGCATATCTGATACCACAGCACCCACATACGACGAAAGAAGATTTCCCGTTAAGAGGAACCCCGTACTGAAGGCTGCCCATTCTGCTATTGCCCTGGATGCTTGCACTGCCGTAGTCCATTTGGCACCTGCCAAAAGACTCTCTCTCATTCCATTAACAACAGCGTCTGCAATATTCTTGTTCTTTAAATTTCTAGCCGTCTCATCTTTGATGCTTTCTTTCCATTTCTCAGACGCCTTTTCCATAGCAACCACTGGTGCCAATGTTCTCCTTGCCAACTGTGCGACATCTATACTAGCACAGAATAGAGCTGCCAAAATCGCTGCCAATTGAGGAGTTGCTACTGAATATACACTGTCTTCAGCTCCTGCCTCGTACAATCTATCTAAAGTCCAACCAACCATAAACGTCAGTGCTACTGCTCTGAACAACATTTCTTCTGTGAGGTGCGTCACCAGGAGTAACAAAAACTCCATTGGGGGCGATATGTGTCGTCCCAGGTTGCTCAAAGCTTTCTCTAAAGAAAGTCTGTGAAGTGCCACGCGCAAAGGGTGCTGAGGAGACGTCACTTGAACTGTCCTTTCTATTTCTACATACTCTAGGCCATTCTCGTCAAAGGAAGAATCGAGGTCCACAGGATTCAAGGAATCATCAGATGCAGCCACAGGAATTTTTCCCAATCTCTCAGCTAAGGACCTGGGTACCTTGGTCTTAACTTGTTTCTCAAGCCGTGGTGCTGAATAATCTGGAAGCATCAAGAGAGCATCTAGGAGCATCACAGGCAGGGATAGCTGAATTCCCAGCCAGGCATCATTCGCACTCCAATGAAGATGGCCAAAAGGATCTATATGTCCAGGGAGGAAGAAGGCTGCAGTAACAGCAGCTGTGCCTGTTATACCTGGGAATAGCACTAGTGTCTTCAGAAATGTTACTAATTCAGGGTTCTTGGCCAACAAAGCTTCCAGGCGATTTTGAGAGTCATCCCAGTCGTCTGGCGGTCGGTCATCTTTTGCTGCCCTGGGCTTCGTTGTTTTCGACAGTTTCACAAACCGTTTTGTAAACTGAGTTGTCGGATGCCTCCAATACACCGTGCGATTCAAGCGATATTGCACTCTGTGTACCTGTAAAAATCTCATTCGGCGAAGAATTGAGTTATGTGACGACGGCCCTTGCCTTAATGAAATGTCAGCTCCTAAAGAATGAAATGTATTAACAAAGAATTTGCAACTTGTAATTGAACAGGGTGCATGATGTATTTTTTCGGCTTACCCATATCATCGCAGTCCACACTTTGTTCAACCTTGTCTCCAGGAATGAGAGAGGGGGTTCGGGGTATATCCTCTGGAAAGAAACTCTGTTTGTGAACAAATCTTACTAGTCACTATGCAATGAATACAATGAAGAAAGTCAGGAACATCATCAACACAAAGAAAACTTTCATGATCAGCCATCTGTTGGATGATATTGTATTCAGATACTTCAATAACTGCTCCTGACCAGCTTCAACGTTCGTGAGCGTCTCATCAACATTTTCATCTATCCTCGCAGCCATTTCTCCTTGTTCATGCACCATGTGTGCTAGCTGTTGAAATATACTGCCTAGTTCTACTATTGTTGATTCTACTTGATGCAATGCGTCTGCTCTGCTGTTTAAATATTGGTCCTGTGCAGGTATCATGACCTGTTGGCTTTGTAAGAGAGGGACTGTCTCAGACTCTGGCAGTTGCAGACCGCCATGTATTTGGGCTGCAAATGGCCGTTTAGCATTCTCTGGAAGAAAACTTGCACCTGGCGTTCCAAATAATGGCGACTTCGCCTCTGGTGCGGACGAGAATAACGACTTGCGCTCTTGATGAACTTTGAGGTTGTCGGTCCGCAGCGTCAGTACATCCTTAAACTCCTTAGTGGCATCTTTTAACCTGGTCCGTAGATTATCTATCACCGTGTGTGAATGATCTGAACTCTGCTTATTACTGCCTCCACCAGAGAATGTCTGTAGATCTGATATTCCTTGATTCAAAGCCTGAATATCCTGTTTGATAACAGTTGAAATTTCATTTATTTCTTCAGCAGGATCATCAAAGATAGACGTCTTTTTGGCTAATTGAGCTAGCTTTTGTAGTTTCTGTGAAGTTGAGTGGATTCCCATGCCAATTTTCGATGCCCTTTTCGCAAACTCTGAGTGGGTGGCTAAGCTAGAAGAAGACGGAACAGAACCATTGCCAGTTGGGACCGAGGAGCCTAGCAATACGCCTTGCTCTTTCTGTAAACGCTCTACTATCGCTTTGAACTCCTGAGTTCTATCTCTGATAGAGTTTCCGCCCGACCGAGGCACACTCGCTAACATAGTGATCAAGGTCCCAGGGCAGAGAACTGTGACGAAGAGATTACTCGATCAGCTGAGGATACAAGACTCAATATATAATATAATTTGTTAATTCTTGCCTCTGCCTTTTTATTCAAATCCCTATTATGGGAATTTACGCAATTCCCCCACGACAGCCTCTTAAGACTGCTTGATGTAATCTTATTTACATTTATTGATTCAGACATTCAGAAATTAAACAACAGCAGCCATAAACCACACTATAGTGGACATTTTTGCGAGCAAAGATTGCTTCCCATTGTATGTAAACACTGATCGATTGATGAAGTGTTTCTGTCAACCTATAGTCCGTTTTTTTACAATAGAATTCAATCCATCTCTCATCCACTGACAAAAAATCGATGGAACAGCTTGTTTTGGATCTTACAAATCCAAGCGCCAAGGAAACCGCGCTATTGGAGCTTAGCAAAAAACGGGAATCCTTCCCGGAACTAGCGCCATTTCTATGGCATTCGTTTGGGACGATGTCTGCGCTGTTGCAGGAAATAGTGTCGATTTATCCAATGCTCCAGCCCCCAACCCTCACCGCTCATGCTTCCAACCGGGTTTGCAATGCATTAGCTCTGCTTCAGTGTATAGCCTCACATCCTGAAACCCGCAGCTTGTTTCTATCAGCGCATGTACCACTCTTTTTGTACCCCTTTCTCAACACATTGAGTAAAACCAGGCCCTTTGAGTATCTCCGACTCACATCCCTAGGAGTGATTGGCGCTCTGGTCAAAGTAGACGACACGGAGGTCATCAACTTTTTGTTGTCTACAGAAATCATACCATTGTGCCTTAGGACAATGGAGAATGGAAGTGAGTTGTCAAAGACTGTAGCCACATTCATTGTGCAAAAAATTTTGCTCGATAATGTTGGTTTGAGTTATATATGTACGACGGCTGAACGATTCTTTGCAGTTGGAGCTGCATTATGTTCAATGGTAGAGGGACTTGCTGAGCAGCCATCTGTACGGCTGCTAAAGCATATTATTAGGTGTTATTTACGTTTATCAGATAATCCACGTGCTAGAGAAGCATTGCGACAATGCTTGCCAGGCTTACTGAGGTCCCCAACTTTCACAGCCTGCTTGAAAGATGACGCAACTACTCGTCGGTGGCTTGCACAATTACTCATGAATGTCGGCCATATTCAAGATGCAGCAAGTCTCGGAACTGATATAATGGCTCCTACCCCACCCATTCAAACTTAGTTGACTCTTCATTTTAAATACAGTTACACAGTAATATTTTGGCAATCAAAAGTTTTGTCAATTCTCTTCATAATTCCTGCAATGACCTTGTTGGGACCAATCTCATAACTGTTCTCCATGCCCTTCTCCAACAAAGTTTTTAGTGTCGACTCCCATTGCACGGGAGACGTCAATTGACGAGCGAGGACTTGTTTAATGGTGTCGGGATCACTATGTGGCATGGCGTCAACATTTGAGATCACAGGTATCCGTGGGGACACAATGTGTGTTGCTGCCAGAGCATCTCTTAGAGCTTCAGCTGCTGGGGACATGTAATCAGTGTGAAAAGCACCAGCAACAGCAAGACGTACTGTCATGCGAGCCTTGAAGCTCTTGGCAAGCTTTTCTACGGCCTCACATCCTGCGATGCCACCAGACACGGCATAGTTTCCATTGCACAAGAAATTGGCAATTTGAACATTCTGATCTGCAGATACCTCTTTGTTGGCTGCTTCACACAGTTCCGCAACCTTTGCTGAGTCCAAGCCAATGACAGACACCATTCCAGATGGCTTTGCATCTGCAGCTGCCTGCATACTCTCTCCACGAAGCTTGACCAGGCGAACGCCATCTTCAAAACTCATAGCGCCGGCATAGGTGAGGGCAGTGTACTCTCCTAAACTGAGACCACATGCCACATTCGCTTGATTCACTGCATCATCACCTCCATTCTTCCTTAGAAGCTCAAGAGCTGCAAAACTGGCCACAAATATGGCAGGCTGACTGACAGCTGTGAGATCCAATCTTTCTTTGGGGCCCTCAATGCAGACTTTGAGCAAGTCATACCCAACAATCTCTGACGCCTTGTCAAAGAGTTCCTTTGCTGCTGGAACTTCCTCAACTACACTCTTACACATTCCAACCGTTTGAGCACCTTGTCCTGGGAAAAAGAAGGCGGTTTTTGGCTTGTAATCATTAAATTTGGTGTCGGCTGGCGATTGTTCGATAGCAGTAACACTTGCTCGCACACAAAGGCGGTGTGAGGATGAAAGGACTGCCTTGGAGTGAAGTCCAGATCTACGAGATCGGGATGTAATGTCAACCATACGTTTTTAATTCAGGAGTGAAAAATTGTGTACCGAGAGTAAAACACACCTGAGCTGAGTGACTGGTCTCATTTGAGTTACGGCCATAGTGCAAATGGCGCAATTGTGCGGTCAAAGACACTTATCGTTCCGGATGTAAGGTATATGAGTTGAAAGAAAGACAATGTGCTCCTTAATTCTTTGATACGGTTCAATCTGGACTGCTGTTGATGCATCAGGCGTCAAGCTGGAAACGATCAGAACACCAAAATGAGTATTCTGTTATGGAGCTCATCTGCCATTGGTAGTTTGACATAAACTGCATGTATCTCCGTCTGATAGCAATAGTCAGATGTAAGACTTCCATCTACACTTACTCGCAACGGCTGGCGGTTGGAATACAATAGAAATGGACCCTGTCCATGTACCAGTAGTGTAACCACTATAGACCTACCTTCAGGGGCCATCTCAAAGGATTGCACTGCGCCTCCAGCATTGAACATATTGGCAAGGCCAACTGGAGAGACCTCTAAGTCTCCTATAACAGCTACTGGGCTCACTGTAATTATGTCATGCCCACCGCCTCCAGCTAAAGACAAGCTTATGCATCCTTCCCGCCCCTTGACCACCGCCATTTTACGTTGAGCATCAGAATAAACGACGTATTTTTCTGCTTTATGCAGTTGGGGTATATCTCCAGGTGAAACACTGGTTTGAAGCCTATGTGGCTTTGAATCATGAGCATAATAGACTCTCTTCTTTACAACCCAAGTTGCTCCTTGCACGTTGAACACTCCGACCACTCCTGTGATCGCATTCATAGACCATACTTTGAGCACGGTTTGTCTATCTCTGGAGACATCCTTGAACAAGACATCCAATGTAGGTCTAGCAGGTAGCTTGCATCGCAGAATCGAACCGTCAGGTAAAACCAGCCTTCTCAAGAGGTCAAAATTATGATGTGCCACTTTGTCTGAGCAATAGATTGGCCCTCCACAGACAGCCCTGGCAGCTGCATGGAGTCGAGCGGAATGATGATCTGAAAAGAACATATCCCAATCACAATAACCGATAGCAGATAGCATCAACGTAGTGAAGGCTGCATTTGCAAGGTGAGCGGTATGTGAAGCTGGTAAATGAGGGTAGTAATCTTCACCGACCCTCAGCAAATTGGTATGGCTCATGTTATACAGGCTTTCAATGGCGCAACACATGGAATTCAGTACATTGTTCTCCACCCCAAAATGTTTCTGGGAGCTTTCCTCAAAGGCCTTATGGTAGCGCGATGCAATCGCCGCTCCGCCGCCTTCATGTTCTCCAAACATTGTAATGGTCGACTCCACATCGCATTTGACCCCATCGACACCATTGGATGCGAGATAGAGGTGGAGTGCATTAAAGAACAGGTCAGGATGAGTGGGGAGGCCCACCCCAACAATGGATGGGTGAACCCATTGCATTGAGGGGTCCACCTCGAGCAAACCTTGACTGAGCTTTGGGAACTTGAGGCTTGGTTGAAAGGCTTTGGTACTTTCCACCTCTGGCATCAACCCTCCCCAATACCCACAAGCCAGTGCATGCCAGCATAAAACATGCCTCACTCCATAGGTACTCTTCATCTCATTGATTACGTCTCCAAAGTTCTCTGTCACACTTTCAACACCAGCCTCTGGCCCGCTGTCTATGGCTGCGAACTTTCCATTTGCTTTGATGCTCAGGAGGCGCCGTGAGTGATGCGATGCCTGTGCATAGAATTCTATCAGGAAATTCCGGAAGGGACCTCTCGCCAAGGACGCAAAAAATGCGAGGCTTGTGGAGTCGGATGAAGTATCTGACAGTACTCTTTGCAACAATTTCGTAGCATGTATCTGGATAAGGTGCTGAGCTGTGGTCACTGCCTCTGCCACCATTGACCACCATCTGGATAGCATTGACTGCGACGAAATTTTGGTTTTCCTCTCTCTTTCTTCTTCCCCTTCCAACTCCTCTTCCAATGTCTTCAAAGGCTCGCTCTGCTGGGCCTCCATGTGCAATGCCTCTGAAAGATGTCTCGTCCTTGCAACCCTAAGCGAGTCACCAATGAAACCCACTCCGGGCTTCTCATGCCCTCGGCTAGCCTCTCTCTTATTATAACCAATAATTCCAGCATCCAGACCTGTGTTCATCCAACCATCATCAATGATGAGAATTTTCACTGGCGTTCCTCCATTGCTGAATGCCTGAAGGCCCTCAGTAATACCCTTGGGGCATACATCAGCATACATGGCATCCCATGTGCACCAACCAAACCAATCAATTAGACCAGGAACTGCCTTTTCTATCCTTGATCGACCACTTCCAGATAGGTTTGCAGCCACGACGACTGCTTCATCTATGAGCGCATAAGGATCTCGCCCAACCTGAACGTACAAAGCGTGCTCAAAGCAGCGGCTACACGCAGAGTCATCTCCACTCTCCATTCTCAACACGATGGTGTCTTTGCCATTCGAATCGTTTTCACAAGAAGGTCTCAAGGAGCCTGTAAATGTGTTACTGTCAATAAGCGGAAGAAAAACGGCATACCACCCCGACAAATCCAATAGCAGGAATTGCGTCTCGACAGGAATATCCGCTGAAGTGCATCCCCAGGCAGGGACCAACCAGTATAGTTTTGCTCTGCTCAAAGCAACGAACGGATAGGATTTCATTACACCAAGATGTATGTCGCTACATGAGGTAGGTTCATGCATGAGGCCCAGGTCCACGCCAATAACGAGTCCACCACCCTGGCCATTGGGACCAGGTGTCGACGACCAACCTGGATGCAGAGCACTCAATAGCAGACCTCCTGTGGATTGCAAGGAATTGGAAGTTGAATCCTTCCATAAATTGTCCGACATATTAACAAACTAGACTACTAAACGAAACAGTTATCGGTGTGTCGAAATGAAAAATAGTCTAGGGGAGGCCTCCCTCTACCTTCCTGGAACCTTCTACAGCAACGGCCTCAGACAAGAATAATCGTACCCCCATTTGCACAGCCATGCCCCCTCTGCATTGCCCTTCTCAGAGACGACCTGTTGAGTACTACGAATCGCTTGTATGGTCACTCTTTCGTCGATCCTTCCTACTTCCGAGGTTGATATGGCTAGGGCGCCCAAGCACCCTGGAGGTACCACCACTTCGCAAGGGGTGCCCTCTAATTTATGATAATTATGGACTTTCATAAATCCATCACCAGAATCCTCACTCCATATACCAAGAACTTTTACTATCTTGCTCGTCTCCCCACAGTAGGGCTCCAATTCCACAAATTCTCCTGTGTGGACCGTCAGGGTGCCTTTTCTAAACCCCTCATGATACCTGCGCCCTGGCACAGCTTCACACTCACTGGGGATGTCATGGCTGCCCAAAAAAGTGATGATGCCGTCGTTTTCTTTTTGTTTCTTTGCTCTGCCTCCTTCTTTCTGAGGGGGCACAATATCCGGACTCCCACTTCTTCTCCTTTTCATATGAGACCTCTCCTGCGCACTGTCCAAGCGGTCGGTGCATTGAGGTACATCCCCAGTAAGACATGCATCTACGTCCTTAGGCTTTCGAGCACTGCCTGATGCTACTAAGGGAAGTGGCTTTGTTGTAACGGTCTGCTGTTTCACAGCTGGGGGCGCAGATTTCCTCCTCACCGCCTGTTGAGCAGTCAATTTTGGCACTTTTTTCTTGGGAACTGACTCTGGTGCAGCTGCATTCCCTCGCAACTCCTTAAACGTGAGCTGTTCAAAATTCACCCATTCTGATGTCCCATCTCCAAAATTAACCAAGTGGTGCTGCTTATCCTGATCGTAGCTGCCAACAACGCCGGCACACCAGCCTTTTGAGAGTTGGACAGTAACGCGCTGCTGCACCATTTCCTCTCCATACTTGGGAAGTATTTCAAACTGCAGGTCCATACACTTGAGCCACTGTGTACAGGTCTTAGCATCATCTCTAAAATTCACATAGCATGCATTATTGTCCAAAGTATGATCATCAATACAGCCGGTGCGCCATGATCTTCCTTGATCTGCCTTGATCCTCACTCTCTTGCCGACCAAGTCCCTGGCAGACATTGGTGCACCATCGCTGGCTTGAGCCTTCGTCTTTGTGATTTTAATTGCCTTGTTGGAATGGTCTACAGAGTGGTCCTTCTCCTCGTCCAAAAAACTACCAAACCTATAAGGATCGTCGCTCCCTTGATCATACAATGTATCAGGCCTCTTTCTCGACTTTCTCGACTTTCTCGACTTTCTCGACTTTCTTGCTTGCGGAGATATCTGACATCGAGGATCATCAATCAGTCCACCTTTTTCACCCTGAGCGCTACCTGCTGCTCCATCAGCTGCCGTCCTTCTTGGAGTGCAAAAAGTTGACAATTTCATATGCTCATGCAGTCCAGGATTTACCAGCTGCATTTGATCAGCAACATTTGATTGCAGCTTTGCTGGCAGAGATATTCGTCGTCCTCTCCTTGTTCGAACGACCTCGACGGCATCCAAATCTTTTCCTGCCAGCTTGGAATGACGACTACTCTGCCGAACTGGTGACGGTAGGGATGGTGGGTGAGGGCATTTGATATTGCCATCATCATGAGCATGAGCTTTTGACTCCCTTCTAATTCTGATTGGACTATGAGCTGCGCCTCTCGTTTTCTTCATGATTTTAGGACCTTTGGTGCGAGTGATCGCCGAGGTCGGCTTTGCCATATTTGCGCCAAGGCCTACTCGCTGTTCTTGGGTGAAATCAAAACTAACAAGAGCATTCCCTACAGCCGCCATTGCTTTGCCTATCTCTTGGCTCTGAGACGCAATTTGAACATTAACACATGGCTCTGCAGAGGTCCACTGCTGTGAAGCAGCCAGGGTCGGCTCCACAGCACACCATTCAACTACTTCATCATTCTGAGTCTCAGGAATAATCGTACCTTCCGGGTCAACATCAACAACGGCAGGACTTGCATCTGGAGCTGTAGCCTGGCCAGATGCCATTTCTTCCACCTGCTGACACGCTTCCTGCAAGGGCTGTCTTTGGGTCACACGGGGAGGTGGGGGACCCATAGACAGGACCTGAAGCTGGGAAGGGCCATCAGCACATTGCAGCTCCTGAGCTCCTGCGGTAGATCGCACAGCCTTTTCGAGCATTAAAGTCTTGTCTTGTGGCTGAGATTGTGCCACACAATTGCCATCAGCAGGAGGAGGATTCGATAGCCGCAGTACATTTCTATGGTAGTGAGGTGCATGTTGCTCAGTAGCATTATGTTCAAGTGGCGGTAGTAATAATGCCTCGTTGAGAAAGGCACTCTCATTCTCCATGGTGCAAATAATGTGATCATCATCATTATCACCTTCCTGAGATTGAGAAGATGGAACAAAATTGAGGTTGAGGTCAAACCCTACAGACTGGAGATAAGTCCACAGGCGGATTTCAAAGTCTTCCACCATGATATCTGGATCAGGGTCGATATTATCTCTGACCCATTGAACGATGAAATGGGCACCATCTCCAGACAGGAACGTGTAAAGCAATGCCGAATCCAGGTCACCAGACTTTTGACCAAGGACAACCAATATCCTCTTCCTGATGGCCTTCAAGGCAGCCAGTTCCATTTCAGTCCAGCCAACAGGGAGCTCCGGGTCTGATGCCTTATCCTCGGTCGCTTCTGGCATGGCGTCTATTTCAGGAACAGGAATGTGTTGGGTCTCCATCAACTGATACTCTGGTAGTATTACCTGAGTAAATGGCAAGTCTATCATGCTGGGGTTAACAGGTGTGAGTTTCTGTGGGATCCGTTTGATGGCTGCGCTGCCCAATGTTGGCTGGCTGGGACTGATAGGAGAGAATGGTCCCTCTATCCCGGCTTGAGGCGGCAAGGAAACTTGATCGCTCAGCATGGGCGAGCCATTGAGCCTGTTTGAATAAACTTCCGAAGGGAAAATTGAATCATTTCTTAGAGGAAGCAAACTCTTTTCAAGATTAGCCATGTCCTGTGTAGCCATCTAGGTAAGAGAAGAACAGTAACTTCTATTCAATATCAAGTCCCTGGTAAGCTTTCAATCCACTATTACTGGATATCTATCGTTTGATAGTACGCTGCTGCTGACGACGGCAACTTTGAATTCGAGAATCACAATGGAGTCTGGATTACCAGCTAGCTTCTCGTGTAAAAGATTATTATTACAAAAGTCATTTGTATGTACAAACCTGATGAATAATTTCTGCATACGAAAGCGACATTATTCAAGAACGTGCTGCCCATGCTGCGTCGTTTCTACCAGGATGCAATGGTTCCATCTGCCATCCCGGCCATCTCTTCCTGAGTAGACTGTCGCCCCAAAATCTCATTTCTGTGTGGAAACCTCCCCCATTTTGCAATGGTATCTCTGTGTGCCTGCGCATATTGTACACTCTGCATTGCAAATTTCAACAATGCCTCCTGCCCTGGCCCCTCATCCGCACCCTGAACTTCTGAAACGAGCGCTTCATACAGCTCAACACACTTGTTCTGACTTTGTAAATCCTCAGTGTGCATCAATGGAAGATAAAACCAAAGTCTGGAAATAGGAGGCAGCTGTTTGTCTTGTCCAGTGTTGATAACATCATTGCTCCAAGATAATGCTCTTGGGTCGCCAGCGTACATTTTAGGAGTGCCCCTGAAAGCCATCCTGCAAAACTGATCTGCCACAATCACAGCGGCAAGTGTTGGGTATATGCCTTGAGACTTCCAATGATCGTATTCACCAATGATGACTGCGTCGACGTCTTCTTTAAAATTTTCTATAATTGCATCATCCCCCGCTGGACCGCCCCCAAACCACAGTCCAAATCTGTCAGGAGTAAGTTCTGGTCCTGTTGGAGATTCCCAGCCTGCTCCAAGCCAGTACTCTAATATTCTTTTGTACCTATCATTTGTATCAGACATCGTGTGGTTTTTGTGAGAAGTGCAGGACGCTAGCAACCGTGTCCTTGGAAATGGTGCTCGAAGATTAGCGAGTGGAAACGTTTGGACTGATAATCTACTGAGAAAAGATACAAACATCCTAGAACACGAAGTCAATTATGATCAATTGTACTGCACCACTTGGGTTTATGCAATCTGTCGAGATGACGGAAGGCCATGGGCACCACTGATCGAGTCTTTCTTTTCAATTAGTCGATGGGCACTATCGTGTGCAACCACGCATCCCTGGGGCGTAGATGGCATATGACGAACCGTTTCTTTTCATTCACTATATTCGATTCATTAAAAATATGCACTTTTTTAAGGGATACGATCGTTGTTAGACGTGGGGCTTCGCCAGATATTGCTCGCCCAACCAACAGTTCGCAAAACCCATGACAATGTCGGCTATGAATGTATCTATATCTTATAAAAAGTGTACAATAGAAGTTAAGAGATTAGCTGGTTGCAAAAAAGTGCAACCTTTACAACGGCCGGATTGGCAATCCTGCAAGGTCCGTTCTTGGAGACTATGCGCGACGGCAACGTCGCCAGCATCGCCAGAGAAAGAAACATATGATCATAGTAATGGGAAAACGCGATATCTGGGGGAATATCCCACACTGGGTCCATCTCATGGAGAGAACGCCAAAGCACCTGGTGGAGTCGTGACAACTTTCAAGTGGCCTGCCGCATTAGGAGGTGAAGAGATCGCTGTTATTGGCAGCTTCAACAAGTGGTCGACTCCACTGAAGCTTCCTTGCACTGCCAGCGGAGACTTTGTCAGGTCATTGACTTTGACCGAGGGCGAGCACGTGCAGTATAAGTTCTTGGTTGATAACAAGCATCACGTCAGTCCATGTGAGCCCTCATTACAAGACTCCTCTGGCAGGTGGAATAATCATAGATACATTACATCTACAGCTACTTTCACATGGAGAACAGCAGACTTGGGCGGAGAGGAAGTATTCATCGCCGGGGATTGGAGTGGATGGGGTGAACTCATCCCACTCTCTCTGGACCCCCGAACAGGTTTGCACTCCCTTGATATGTCTTTGCCACCTGGTCAGTATACATATCAGTATCTAGTCGATGGGGAATGGAATCTTTCCCCAGATGCTGCTACAGCATGCGAAGAGGATGGCCACATCAGCAATACCATCTATGTTGCCCCCCCGACGGCCTTCAGAATTTTCTATGCCACCGGGTGGAAAAATGCCACCATGAAATATAAATTAAAGGGCACTGAGAGGTGGTCACAAACATCAATGTATGATACCCCTAGCCGTTCTAGACCAAAGGGAGGGAGATGGCTGGAGGCTTCAGTACTGGTTCCTCATGACGGTCGAAACTATACAGTTGAATTTTATGTTGTCAATGCTGAGGATGAAGAGCAGCAAGACAAGCCTTATGGGGGAGGCAACTACATCTGCTCACAGTATGGAAGTTATAAATTAAGAAGTGGGGAGTTGACACCCTTTCTCAAGGCTTCTCAATCCAAGTCAATGCTTGTTGCAGATTTGGATGGGACAATGATTGGAGAGGGGAACGAGGCAGAAGCAGCTCTGGCAGAGTTCAGAGACTACTGGGAAGAGAGTGCAGCACTAGCCGGTGGCGTCCTAGTATATAATACAGGTAGGTCATTGGGTCAATTTACCGGACTGTTAGAAGCAAAGGCGGGGCTGTTACCTGTTCCCGAAGTCTTGATCACTGCTGTGGGAACAAAGATCTTCCTTTTGGACACTGAAAATGGGAGCAGAGGGAGTGCCAGTGGTCAGTTCTGGATTGAAGACAGTGCATGGGCAAGATCTCTCGATTACCAATGGAATTTAGAAGCTGTCAGATCTGTCGCACAGTCAATTATCGATGCATATGCATCCACAGAGAGAGAAGCAGCAGGGGCGCACTGGCTCGACAATGGATCTGAGCATCCTCATAGAATTGCCCTCAGTGTGAGAGCAGATATTCTTGATACTGCTATGCGGACATTTAGGAAGATGTTGGAAGCATGTGATGTTCAAGCTCAGTTGATAACAAGCGGGTTGGGCACTTGGAGATATTTAGATTGTGTCGCAGTTCGAGCTGGTAAATTGAATGCCTTAGAGCATGTTCGTAAAATGTATTCTGTATTACCAAACAATTGTATGGCAGCAGGAGATAGTGGCAATGATATCTTGATGTTGGGAGGACGCAGTCCTGCATGTGTGGTTGGGAATGCTCAACCTGAACTACTGAAATGGGCGCTTCATCAACCCCAGAACAGCAGGGTTGTTGTTGCCGACAAACAGTTGGCACGTGGGGTACTTGAAGGTCTTGCACGACATGGTCTCTACTAACTTTCATTTAGTGTTTTACAAATTTATTGCTTAAGATATTTGTCAAAAAATTCAAGTATTCTCCTCCATGCCAATTCTTGAACCTCTGTGGGTGGCTCTGGAAAGCCCATATAGAGTCGCTTCTTCACTGCCTCCCCTCCGGTGTTGAGGAAGGCATGGCCACAATGTGGATACATGTGCAAGATTGCATGTCCACCAGCTTCATTAATTTTCTCACTATATGCCTTCGCAGTGGCTGGATCAGCAAATCCCTGAAACTCATCGAGCTCTCCAAATGACATAAGCGTGGGTACTTTTATATTCTCAGGCTGGGCAATCTCAGGTGGGGGCGTTCCATAGCATGGAGCTGCACAGTCTACAGTGGCATGCTGTGCTGCCCCCAATGTCAAAGCACCCCCCATGCAGAAACCTATGACTCCAACCTTTTCAGAGCCTGTGATACGGAGATAGTCTGCAGCTGCCTTGATTTCTTCAACTGCCTCCTTGAAGTCGAGAGCATTCATCAAGTGACTTGCTTCCTCTTTGTCAACGCCAATCTTCCCCTTATAAATATCAGGAATCAGGCAACGATACCCAGCCTTGCTTATTTTTAGTGCATGGTCACAGATGATTGGTGTTACTCCCCACCACTCCTGAATGACAACAACGCCAGGGTTCCCTTGCTCGCCGCACACATAGCCAGGAATGTCGTCTCCAAAAACGACCTTCTCCATGATTGATCGCCTGGAAAAAACTGAGCTCATTGAGGGACGTCATGGTTATTGTATCTGACTTTTGTAAATCTAAACCCATCCCGATGCAAAGACAGCTCTGTACACAAATTCCGAACACCAACCTGTGATCTTAAACTGTGCTGGCAGACGACTCTTGGAGATATAACCCTACACTTTGACTCAAACTTTAGGAATACTAAATTTAAGAGACAATATTGATGGGGAATAAGATGCTGCAAGACGGTGATATCTCAGTGTAAAAGAGGGTACTGTTTTGGAGCTGAGCAAAGTCTTGTGAGACACAGAGGAAGACCTGTCTTTAGCTGGGGCAGTATATCTGCTCAGGTGTTCCAACTCTCTGTAAAGAGACAGAGCTGTGAATGCATTAGTAAATCAAATATGAGACAGTTTCAAGATTAGATGCAGCAATATCATGTAAACCAACGTTGGTATATAGGCAATGCTGATGGCACTGGTATGCTTGGCCGGAGGCATCCCGACGTACCGACCCTGCATCCTGTGAATCAAGTCCGCATTTTGTCTCAAACTTATATTAGTTTACACTTGCAAACTTAGCATTGCATACAAGCAATATCATCGTCGAAACGGTGCACATTACCCACCATCTCGTGAGTGACATGAGTAGTGTTCGAGGCCAAAAACGAAAGTTTGCAGGTCGAGGAGGTGGACCTGGAGACAGAAGAAGACATTGGACCCAGGTAGGAGAACAATTTTCACAAACTTGCGTGCATGGATACTCCCTAGGTACGTTGCTCACCACTTTGGCTCTCTGCTTCGCTGCAGAAAAATGAGACGAAAGGCCTTCCTGTTGGTACACGTGGAGTAATGATAAGTTGCGTTGGTGGAAAAGAAAACAAAGCCGCATTTGAAGCCATCGATTTGTTCAATGAAGCTTTTGAAGCACTGAACCCAGAAGGCGTCCCGGAAACAGAGCAGGCAGAGTCCAATCAGGACATTGCGTCCATTATAGCAGGCGAAGTTGCAGAACTGAAAGATCACAATAGAAAAAAGTTTGTTTTTCATGGCTTGGGCCATCCGGGACTTGTGTACGTTGAGTTTCAGTATACAAGTGGGCCTTCACCGGCCGATGTTCTTATCTGGGCTTTTGAGCGGGCCAAAGTGACGAAGCAAAGCTATAGCCGTCTGTGCACTAGATTTTACCCAGTACATCATGTTGGGCAGGCAACGATTCAGGACATGGATCAACTTGCCAAGCTTGTGGTCGAAGAAGATTTTATGGGAGAAGAATGCATACCCTTTGCGGTAGTAGACTATAGAAGAGGTTGTAAACTGGATAGAATGCAGATTATTGATGCATTTGTGAATCCAATACCTCAACCTCCTCATAAAGTGAATCTTAATGAAGCAGAAAAGAGCATTATCTTGAACGTTGTGAATAACACCATAGGAGTGGCAGTCACCAAGCGATATCGAGAGCTGAGTAAATTCAATATACGTCAAGTTGCGCAGGGCGATGACAATTAACTTCATATTCGTTGTATTGTAAATTGTTGTTCAGTCTATTTAATTCTTTGAATTCTATCGTTCGCTTTCAATCCGATGAGTGCATCTACGTCGGAAGTCCCCGAGGCTTCTGGTGGCTCACCTCAGAAAAGGGCGGCACCATTGCCACCTGGACAGCGCAAATATAAAAGAGTCGAAGTGCCATCGGCAGAGCAAATAATGCAAGAGGAGTTTATGAACAACTGCGCCGTCAGAACGGTATTGGCCACCGTCATGGGTTCTGTCATGGGAGTTGCATTTGGAGTGTTCATGGGAACAATGGATCATGCTGGAATGGGGTTGGATGGTTCTATCAACACTGACCAAAAGCAAACAGTACGGCAGGCCATGAAAGAAATGGTTCAAAAGACAGCATCGAGAAGTACATCATATGCCAAAGGATTTGCAGCAATGGGTGCCTTGTTTGCAGGATCAGAATGTATTATTGAGAAATTTAGAGCAAAACATGACATGTATAACAGTATTTATGCTGGCTGCACAACCGGCGCAGTTTTAGCGCATAGTGGAGGCCCAAAGGCCATGTGCATAGGTTGTGCAAGTTTTGCGGCTTTCTCTGCAGTTATTGATAGATTTTTGGAGCACTGAATTGAGTTTTTACTTGGATTGCGCAATTGAAAGCAAGTCACCATCCTGGTGGACGAGGTGTTTTGAAGTCGAGCCTGATCGCTGCCTTTATCTCATCCTCAACTTGGTGTTGCAGCCAGGCAGCTTCTTCTCTCTGTTGGTACTCTTGCACCTCCTCTACACCAACAGCAGCATTCTCTCGTTGTGAAATTCCTGTGGAATTGCTTGCTACATTCCTGTGCTCTGCTCCTTTGTCATAAAGCGGAGTTAGGACAGAAGCGTGCTTTGCTGCCGTGAGTCGCCGTTTATTGAAGTTTGAAACCGCTCTTCCAAAGGTTCTTTGACGCTGCAATTTGTTGTACTTCTCTTGCCACGCAGGATCACTACGATGCGCCCCTCCTAGGGAACCCAAAGTCCAGTAAGTGGGGTTACTTTCGGTTTTTCGCCTGGCTTCTTCAACATTCATTACAATGTCTGTTTTTCTTGGAACTGAGAAACTCGCATGAGCTCTGGAGCCAATGGTCTGACTTGTCCAGCGCTTGGAAGCTGTATTACGTAATGTAGGGGGCTTACTCCACTCTAATGCTGTGTCAGCCCTTGATGATACTCCCTCTGGAAACTCTGACATTGTTATGGTAGCCGGTAAGGTAGGACACACTTCGCGGGAGTACTCCGTAGAGCATGGCAAATCCTTGGAATACACGGCTGGTATCCTATCTGATCCTGTGTCCTGGAGGGATTGATAATCGACAGGATCCCTATCCTTTGGTTTCCTGACGTTCCAGTGTAAAAGTGAGCCCTTCATGTTGGATCCTCGGAGATTATTATTATTATTCGGCGAAAGTCTATATCAGGTACCTATGATGTAAATAAAGCTTTTCATAGACAGTTCTATATCTTAAAAATGTGAAAGGTTTGAAGGTTCAACGATATATGCGCCCCCACCTGACAGTCCTTCCCTTGAAATTGTCCGACAAGCTCCACGCTGGCAACGCTCCCTATGTCTCACTCAAGAAGCTTCAAAACTGACGAAAGAAGGATGCCCATGCACGCACATAGGATTCCTATGTATAAAATGATGTCTGCAATGTGATCTTTCGAGGAATGCACAGGCTGGACTTCCTTCTCCTCTGTCTTAATAACCACTGTGGCTGGGGCACCACAGGAACAGACAGTGTTGCACAGACTGATGTCTCCTTCCTTCTCCTTCTCCTCATCTCCATGTACTTGGTAGTTCAGGACAGAAGTAGGGCTATCGCCACTGGGTTTATATAAAACCTTTGTAACATGGCCTTTGACAGACCATCTACTATGCGACACTATTTTGGCTTCCACCACACTGCCTAAACTGGCTTCATCTTTAGGTAATAGCACTTGCGTATACTCCTTTGTGTGTCCTACTAAGTGAACAGAATCCGCAGCAACATCTACAACACAGCATTTCTGTACGGTACCAATCAAATGCTTGTGAACGTCAACCCAGCCTTCCACCAACGCTGTCACTTCTCTGCTGCGCTGTTTAACTGTCTGTGTAAGTACCCTCTTCATTCGCGCAGCTGGTGTACCAGGCCTGGCATAAAATTGGCTAATATGTGTAGATGGGAATTGGTATTTCCTTAACAATGCTAATGTAGCTTCATGATCCTCCTCCGTTTCCATTGGGAAACCACAGATGATGTCGGTGGCCAGAGTTATTGAGTGAGGCAGCAACTCTACTTTGAGAGTATCACAGACCTTTTCAAAGTCAGCTACTGTATATTCTCTATTCATTTTCAGTAGCACTGGATCGCTCCCAGACTGTACTGGAACATGGAGGTAGGCAAAAACTGCTGGATGGCGTAATGCTCTTGCCACAGCTTCTAAATGCTCCAATATAAAGGGTGGGTTGGTCATTCCTAACCTCAGCATGGTGGTACCATCCACTGGCAGCACAGCTATCACTCTATCTAATAACTCAGGCAGGTTGGTTCCTATGTCCCTACCATAGGCACCAGTGTCCTCCGATGAGAGCCAAATCTCTCGGACAGACGGATCTTGGACTGCTTTCAGAACACGTTTAACAATTTCTCCAGGTGCATATGAACCTAGCTCCCCTCGTGCATGTTTTGTTTTGCAGTATGTGCAAGCACCAAGACATCCAGTAGACAATGGGACTATTTCTATGTGCTTATTTCTTCTGATCTTGGGCAAATCCAGGCGTGGCAATGCTTTCTTTGCCAACAGGGTAACAGTATTTCCTTTCAGTGTCTCTTCCACTGCTTCAACAACCCTATCTATTTGAGAAACTCCAAGCAGGGATAGCCCCTGAAGTTCTTGTGTCTTCCTGTCTCCTTGGGGAACACAGCCAGCAACTACCAATTTCTTGCCCAAGGCTCGACCCTTTCGGAGAATGGTATCCATTTGGGACTGAGAAGGAGACTTCACTGTGCACGTATTTACCAGCCACAAGTCTGCTGTCTCAGAATCTGCATCTTCTAATAATGTATATCCATACTCTGCCAGCTGACCCATCATATACTCACTGTCACTTGAATTATGAGAGCAGCCAAATGTTTTCACCCAGACACTGGCACTGCCTGGAAGCGCCTCAAGACTGCGGCCAAATGAGCTTTAGTGAGGTGAATGAGGTTTGAGTACACTGCACTTTCATCTTAAATTACCTCTTATTGAGGGGTAAACTGGATATATCGTCACCTTCGAAATTCTTAGTCGTCTGCCGTCGCATCACAGTTGCAGAGGCAACAGAACTTCGTTGTGAGATCTCCAGCTCTGTAACTGCTATGTCTTCTATGTCATCCATATTTGCTTTTATTCAATCGCGGAAATAGGAGCCCCTTCCCCGTGAAAAGTAAGCAGTGTTTCATCCCAAGAGGTGGCCAAGCGGCGCCTTCATGGCGTCCATGAACAGATCATCCTGGAGTTCGAACATTTAAAACCGCTTTGGGAAGAGACTGCCAATCAGGTGTTTATTAGATGGTCTGGTTCAAAATTTTGTAACGGGAAAGACGTGCTCACACATGGTTCTTAGATTCTTGCTTTCAATTTCACCACATGTCTGAGTCATCGAAGCCCAACACCTTACACTCCACTGTCAGAGACATCATATTTAATCCATACAGGCCACAGACATTTACGAAAATCTCTATAGATGATTTTGAAGTCGGAACTGTCCTTGGAAACGGAAGCTTTGGCAGAGTAGTGCTGTGCCGGCATATCAAGTCAGGCTCCATATGTGCAATTAAGTGCTTGTCCAAGTCAAACATTTTGGACAAAGGCAAGCTATCCCATCTTCTATCAGAAAAGAAATTGCTTACAAGCCTGAAAGAGAAAAGTACCTCTGGTATATTATCCCTTTTAGGCTCTTTTCAAAGTGAGGACATGGTCTATCTGATCTCAGAGGCTGTGCTGGGGGGCGAACTGAGTAGTTTGCTACGAAGTAAGGGAAAGATTCCAGAAGATCACGCCAAATTCTTTATTGCCGAGTTGACATTGACTCTAGAGCTTTTACACAAGCAAGGAATAGCCTATAGAGATTTAAAAGCCGAGAATATCCTCTTGGATCAATCTGGTCATGTGAAGCTCATCGATTTTGGGTTTGCCAAGAGCCTAGGGGCTTACGGGAGATCATACACAGTCTGTGGAACCTGTCATTCAATGGCCCCTGAGCTCATAGATCCAGAGAACAAGTGCGGGCATGGTCTGGCAGTGGATTGGTGGGCTCTTGGAGTGCTACTGTACGAGATTCTGCTGGGATACAGTCCCTTCAATGATGACAGCCAAGACCTCATTTATGACAAAATATTGACATCGCCAGTGACTTTTCCAATAAAAGGGGGCCCGTCTTTACCAGCCAAAGACTTGATTCGAAAATTACTCACGAGAGACGCATCTCTACGTTCTGGAGCAAGTGAAGTGAAGAAACACCCTTGGTTCAGAAATTTTGATTGGGAGTCTGTGAAGAAGAGGAAGCTGGTGCCCCCATATAAACCGACGTCATGCATTGATCTTAATCCAGAGCAGTTCAAGGGGTCGTTGGCCCTCGTCAAACCTCCACTGAATAATAGAAAGCTGACAGCTGCTGAAGAGGAGCTGTTTCAAGGATTCTAAAATATCATCAAACAGTTTCTACAGGAATTTCCACATGTAATTCTATCGGCACATCCTTCATTGCATGGGCGTAATCCTTGAAAGTCAAGCCATGGCTTTTTGACCCCGCTGTTTGCATTGTTTTTTCTGCGAGAACTTTGATATCACCATCGGTTAGGCTAGAACCTGCTAATTGCCTGAGAATAAGGGATAGATCTTCTTCAGATATAATACCGTCCCCATCAACGTCTATGATTTGAAACATGTGCTTCACTTTATCCTGTTTGTTTGCATTAGGGCTGTATGGTGCAAGCATTGCCAGGAAATCACGAAAATTTATACTATCAAAAAAGTATGCAAGCCTTTTTGCAAGAGGATTGATTGATAACTCTGGTATGCTAAGAAATTCCTCGGCTGTGATGAAACCCTTTCTTCCTCTATCTAGAGACCGAAATCGCTTGTATAGCGCAGCAACCTCGGCTTGCGTGACTGCAGGCAGGAGCGGGGAAAAGTGAGCAGCTGGAAATTAGGAATCACAAAATGAAGAACTCACATGCACCATTCGTATAAGCAACAAGTTCTTCAACTTCAAACTGTGTCAAGCCGAAGGATAAACTTTGCCCCATGAGTAATAATCTCAGAGAGATCTCTTTCCGGCAGTCTGCCAAGAAGACCCAGTACAGTCAGTCCGCTTATTGTCTCTAGCTTAAAACAGCGTTTGTAATTAAGTAGGCTCCCATGCAGTATCCTTTAAATAGAGCATCTTTGCAGCATTATGGCAACTTCCCGCCAAAGTCTCTCTAAACAGCAAACCGAGCCAAAGCTATAAACTTTTCCCTCTGAAATAAATTATTTGAATAGCTTACAAGATGTCAAACGGGTAGTCGCGCCTTCAAGCTCGCAATGCAATCACTGATCCTTGCCCTGCTCCTCATAGCAGGCGTAAGCAGTGGACAAGATTTGTCTCCTGTCCAGGAGTCGCCATTAACAGAGGCTATGTTTGCGGCAGAGGATCCTTCAACTCAAGGTATGGACAGTGCTCAACTTGAACGATCTACCCTCTCGGGTCTCACCGCACTTTGTGGGTTGCAGGGGAACTCTTAATGTCTGTCCCAAACTCAATGACCAATTGGAATACTGTCATTGGAAGAGTCATAAACTTTACAGGCTGGGATTTTCCCATCTCTGAGCCATGTATGCCGCCCAGGCCTTGGAGTTTTGTTCAGTGCAAAGCCCAGGATGTTGTTGGGCTGCAGTTGGGAAATTTGGGGTTAGAAGGAACCCTTCCGTCTCAACTTTCTCAACTAGAGAAACTTAGATATTTAAATATGAAGAACAATTCAATAAAAGGACCTATACCAGAAACATGGACAAGCTCGGGAAGCTTCCCTTACCTCACAACACTGCAATTGCAAGAAAATTTGCTCACTGGATCACTTCCAGCCCTCATTCCTGGAGGTGACTCTATTATCAGCCTCAACTTGTCTGTGAATGCATTCACAGGATTTTTGCCTGAAGGTTGGAATTCTAAAAACATCTCAGTCATAGATTTGAGTGACAATCAAATAAGTGGCCCCCTTCCAAACACCTGGGGCGAGGATGGCCTCATGAGCAATCTGTCTACGGTAGTGCTCTTCCAGAATCAACTATCAGGCAGCATACCTCTATCTTGGATGAATCCCACTTGGAGCAGTGAGCTGATTCCGCAGGTGCTTCTTATGCCTGGAAATCAAGGATTGTGTGGTGTGGTATATCCGTTGAGTATAGATCTTCTCTTCAGAACATCCGCGCCCACTTCAACGGGAACTCCATACCCGAGTGCGGAAGAAGCAAATGGTACTAGTGTGCCTGTAGATAGAGGTGTATATCCCACGATTAATAGCTGGTTAACCTGGAGTAATTTATTTGGCAAAACCCCAGGGCTGAGTGTCAGAACAGATGTGCTGCTTACAAATTCAATGGGTTCCTGTCTACAAACATGTTCAGGTCGACCTCCAACGGCGACCATAAAGACAAATGCATTCGCTTTGGCTCTTGAAAGGAATATTTCTTTACTTGACTTGGTGGCTGTCAACCCAGAGCTGCAACAGCCTTGGGAGAATGTACCAGGTAATACACTGACACTGCCTTGTTATGTGCCTGGCCATGGTCCCGAGAATCTTGGATCGGATGCAGCATGGAATAAATTTGCAGGAGGAAATCAAGCTCCTTTGAGCGGTGGAGTTGGTGCTATGCTTGCTGGTGCTGCGGTACAGGGGAGTCTTCAACGGTACGTATACACCTTGCTTCCTAATGGAGAAGGCTGTTGTCCGCCTTATAAAGGAAGTGAGCTGCCATATAATGACAACAACACCATGAACCCGAGTGTCACTGTTCAGGAACCAGTGTGGTGGATGGTTGACATCGGCACTTCTCTGCCTATAGAGCTGTTGCACTTCACCACAGGTGATGAGAACTCAGGTCTTGATATTTACATAGGTGATGATGACAGCGATATCTTCCTGAATACAGCGGTTGCTACTGATCTGACTGTTGGCTTCAGTCAAACCACCATTGTAGACGTTAATAGCACAGCATCTGGACAATTTGTAATCCTTTATGCTGGTTTCCAGAACCAAGGAAATTTGAGTCTGGTGAACATGCAGGTGTACCCTGCTGTGTCAAATGCTGCTGCCAATCTACAGTTGATCTTTTCTTCACCAGGAAACGGTACTATCAATCCATTGAATGGGGACTGTGTCGTGCTGAGGCCAGATTCACGGGGTTCGATTTGGGGAACTATCGATCTTGGCTTTGTCTCCGTCGTCGGAGCTGTCTCACTAGACCTTGTGTATGATGAGGGAGGGGATGAGAGGATAGGGCGAACTCCAGAAGTGATGTCCTTTGTGACATTAAGCTTTCCTAGCAGGGGACCTGTGCTGCCAGACGCTGTGGCGGGAGCCTGCTCATCGGATCCAAAAAGATTACTACCCGGGTCAACAAGGGTCAATATGCCCTGCAACCAAGAGGGCAGGCATATGACCTTTCGGATTTCAAATGTAGATATTATGGATGCCAGTATCAGCATATGCAATGTGGGAGTGTACATAAGGACTGAGCTTCCCACAGATCCATTAAACCCAGATGTCCCCAGCTCTGGATTGAGCACTGGGGCCATAACGGGCATTGTGATTGGTTCGATTGTGGGCGTGCTCGCCTTGGTTGCTGTTGCAGTATACATCTTATTCCGAAAAAGGACAAGGGAGACAAAAATCGTTAGTAAGGAGGAGTATGGTACTCCATCCAGCCCATCTTATGTGAAGGCAGCAAAGTTGGATAAAATGCAAGATAGCGCAGAGAATGGCAGCAATGGTCTGCATGGGTCTCCTGATGGAAGTACGGTATTTGACCCTTCCGGAACTGTTTTGTGCAAGCAGAGTTCTGTAGCCAGTAGTTTAGAAGAATTTAGTGGCTGGAACGTTGTCAAGTGGAGCGACCTTAAACTAGGAGAAAAACTTGGTGCGGGCAGCTTTGGAGAAGTGTGGACAGGGACCTATCTTCAAACACGAATTGCCATTAAGAGGTTACTGACTAGGAGATGTGGTAATGGCAGTGGTCGCGGAGGGTCTGGCAATGCGGCGAGCAGTCCCACCGCTGATGCACTTGAGTATGATGAGGTTTCAGCATACCTCTTGGAGGCTCTGCAAAAAGAAGCTGGACTCATTTCTTCGCTGCGCCATCCAAACATTGTTCAATTCTTGGGTGTCTGTTTGAAGCCACCATGCATACTCATGGAGCTGTGCGCCAGAAAATCTGTCGATGAGGTATTGGCAAAAGCATTGCAGAATCCCAAAACCTCTTCTCTGTCCTGGCTAAGACTTTTGAGCATGGCCAATGACGCAGCCAAGGGCATGCTGTACCTGCACAGCATGACTCCGCCCATTGTACATAGAGATTTAAAGTCACCAAACTTGTTGGTTGATGCCAACTGGAGAGTCAAAGTGAGCGATTTTAATCTTAGTAGGGCTGCCGCACAAGATAGTAGAGTGAGCTCATTGACGGTGACCAACCCAAGGTGGTTGAGCCCCGAATCATTGAGAGGAGAGGAAGCAGGGCTTCCTGCTGACGTCTGGTCGATGGGTGTTGTTATGTGGGAATTGGCAACATGGCATATTCCGTGGGAGGGATACAATCCATTTACAATTATTACAATGATCCAGTCAGAGAAGAAAACACTTCCAATCCCTGATCCAAAGACACTGCCAGCTGGCATGTTGGCCGGCTGGGACGAGTATGTCAATCTGATGAAGGATTGTTGGAAGTATAAGCCGTCTCAACGGCCAACTATGGAGCAAGTCGTGACAAGATTGAGAAAATTGCTTGCATTAGAAGCTAAGAGAGTGAATGGTATGAATGTTTAATTGAGCAAATGGCATGTAATATAGCGTATCAATCATATCGGCAGTGGCTTGCTCAAGGCTTGGTCAATGGTCGGTCCAACAAAAGCATCTATGTTGAACTGCAACACTGGAACGGTTCGCAGTGACATGTTAAAACCAAATAAACGGTTGCAAACATACACTTAGTTTGCATGTATAGAACAATTTTAAATAGTGTTGAAGTAACCTTGCCTGAGGGGGAACTGAACGAGCAGCCCAACCTTGGTGAGAGCTTCGAGGTTTTATCAGAACTCTACTACCTTGTAATTGCCCGCGTCATTCTGGTTCAATGAAAGGAGCTTTACTGCCTACAAGGCAACGCCCTGTGACAGCGAGCCGTTTTGGCCATGCAGATGGCCTTCCACGATATGCCATCGCTGCTCTCTGCGTGGTTGTGCAGATATGTGTCATATTCCTTGTTTACGTAGTTCATGAGAATTATATAGCTCCCAAGATTGGCATAGCAGATACCCCAAGGAGTCAACCAGGGATTCT
This sequence comes from Axilococcus clingmanii, assembly GCA_019693495.1. NCBI lineage: Eukaryota > Viridiplantae > Chlorophyta > Chlorophyceae > Chlamydomonadales > Chlorococcaceae > Axilococcus > Axilococcus clingmanii. The sequence goes on from JAAMXV010000418.1 coordinate 38,482, forward strand.
TCCTGTATCGAATCCATCGCACCTGGCTATGATAGCACCTACAGTTTGTCCTTTGGGGTGCATTCCATCTGCCAACTGCTCGACTGTCACACTAGCCAATGCTGATAAGGAGGTGCTTTCAAGAGAAATAGATTCCATAATGAAAGCTTTAGCAGACGAAAACCCGTGGGACTTAGGTGCTTGGGAACATTTATTGGAGGAGGATGGAGGCATCACGACAGAAGACATTTTGAAATTGGAGAAGGGCATGCATGATGTTGCACGGTACTCTGATCAGAAGTATGGCCGCCAATCAGATGAAAATATTCCAGGTGTAGAAGATCTTCATGCTGAGCTACAAGCATACAGCGACTCTATGATTGCGCAAGGGGTAGAGGATGTCAATGTCGCGGCTGCACGACAGCACAAGACAACAGCGGGAGACAGTGACCTCCTGCCGTGGGATTTTCTTAATGAGACTCGATCAATAGAAAGCAGGGTTGAATTTATAAATGGTCTCCATTGGGAGATCTTTGACAGGGAAAGCGTGAAAGTTGCAATAACTGCTACTACAGGTGTGGATGTCCAAGGGGTAAGAAGCGAAATTCTTCCCTGGATTCAATGGCACCTTGATCTTGGCGCCACTAGATTTTATCTTTTGTATGACGGACATGATGAGGATGCTGTTGATGTGTTGACTAGTATCAATTGTGTGGAACTCATCCATATACATGACCCTTGGGCGTCTGAGAAGGATCAAGCTTTGTTGAAGACGTATACTGTGGGGGCTGCACAAAATAGGGAGACTGCTCAATGGACCGGAAGGCCTGGAAATTATGAGTTGATGATAAAACAAGGGTATGGAGAGCATGAAGCTCTCAAAAGAGCCAAAATAGCAGAGTATGATTGGCTTATGCACATAGATCCAGATGAGCTCTTCCTTCCTGGAGGACCAGTTCTTTCGTTGACAGCAGTGCTTGCAAGGGTTCCAAAGACCATCCCAGCCATTCGATTCATGAATTTTGAAGGACAACCAGAAATTGTTGATTCTGTGAACAGATATGAACAAGTAACGCTTTTCAGAGTGCATAAGCACTTTATAACTCCCGAGGCTCTTTTCTACAGAGGGAAGTATAAGCTCGGGGATAATGCAGCATTTCTGATGCTTTATGCAAATGGCAAGAGTGCAGTCAGAGTTAATGCGCCTGGAGTTCGGCACATGGGTCCTCATTTCTTTTCAGGGAATGCATCCCCCCTTTGGCAATCACCAGAGAACCCCCAAGGCCGTTTTGTCAACTTGGTGTCTGATGACTCTGTTATCCTTCATTATGCGTATAGTTATCTGTCAGATGTGTCTAATAAGGCTCATAGATCATGTCCGGAGGGTTTTTTAGAGGCTGCTAAAAGAGGGGATAGAAGCAAAGTGAAGGAATGCTTTGTGATTGAATTTGATGCTGATGCGTATATGGCGGCAGCGCAAGGACAAGACGAAGATTTCTTCATTTCACGGCTGGTCTTAAGTGAGGGATCTCGTCTGAAATGCACAATAAGAGACAGTAGCAATAGATCAAAATCAGGGTGGTGCACATTGACAGATGTGGAGAGGTTTAAGTTTCTCATGGAAAAGGTTGGCTTGTATAGAAGGGTGTTGGCACCACAGACAGTGTTGAGGGCCCATGAACGAACCATACAACAGCTGATCAGGAAGAGCGCAGAGCTGGAAAATGAGCTTCAGGAGCTGTGGAAACATAGAAAACTTTAAAATAAAAAGTCAAAGAAAAGTCATTACTTACTGGCAAGCAAGTCAATTTGACAGGTCTTTACGTCCTAATCAAACCTACTCTCCCCGCTGGCATTGGCAACAATGCTCACAACGCGGCGCACAGGGACGCTCACTCCCCTGGACACGGTCGAGTTTCTTCTGATAACTCCACCTTGTTTTTCTTCTTTTCCTCCCTCAACATCTTCCTCACACCATCCGAAATCCCTTCCTAACATGGAGTACAACTTGTAATTGTAGTCCCTAAAGTATTCTGCCAGCTTTCTTTTTACCGAGGGATGCATTCTTCGGCCCCTCCGGTCACCCTCCTTGCCCATACCAGCAGGCAGTTCTTTATAGGTGTATAAAGATGTATCAACACCGATAAAGTTCAGAACTTGATTGACGACTGCCTCAGTATTCGTGACAAACTCTTTAAAATCAATGAACATGATGTTTTCTTTTGGAAATGTATCCAAGAATGGTTTAATTCTCTCTGAATATTGTCCGCAGCGGAGCACAGTAGAGCACCTCTCGTAGAATTGATCCATCATACCATCTGGAAGTGGTTCATCAGGTCGAAGAGTGGATAACATCTTCCAGAATGCCACATCACCTGGGGTCTCTGAAAACCGGGGATCGGACGGAACGAGATCCTCCATGAAACTCCATTTAAGGTCCATGCCAATATTGCGCAACATAATCTCAGCACTGAAACAGCCACTGACGGGATCTCTGAGCATAAAAATCAGCTTTGCGTTGGGAGTCAATGCATGTATGCGTTTGGCAGTGTATGGCAAGCAGGCTGGGAGGGGGCAGGCATCATAACACATCCATTTGTCGACTCCTCTCACGCATTCCGCCCACCACCGAGTAAAAACTGTGGGAAAGAAGCTTTTATACATGGTTTTGGAGCAAGCAGAGTTCCTCCCTAAAATGCCATTGTAGTAATGACTTTCTTTGCTGAGGACCTCATGCCAAGGCAAGCCATCTATGCCCGACAATGCAGGGTGTAGCTTCATATAGTTTGCTAGGGAGGTGGTCCCACATTTGGGAAATCCCATAATGTATACAGATGGTAAATACGGTCTCAAAGGAAGAGTCAAGAATCTCCGAACTACATTCATGCAATAGGTTGCCTCAAACCCCAGACGCATGTAGAAGCCCTTAATGCCCTGCCTTTTGAATGCAGCCGGAGCAAATGGGACTGCTTGATAGAACTTACTAGCGGTAATGAGGCTAGGGAAGATCAGAAAAGGAGCTATGAAAGACAATATGCGAGCTATGATATCCCAAATGATGATAATTGGTATGAACAGCGGAAAAACTAAAACGTCAAATAATCTCGCCATGTTGGAAACCTTACAATCACTGTCTATAATGTCGAAAATTAAGCTAGTATACTTGTATTAGGAGCAAGTAACTGATAAAATACTTTATGATAAGAACAAACAATCACCGAACTTTGCCATTTTTTTTGTCTCGTGTCCCTCGAGGCACTGTGCGACCAGCCACTCCTTCTTCTACCTCCAACTGACTACTCCTTCACGAAACTAGCTCTTGCTTGACAACTCATTGCAACAGCCATAATAGTAGGCAATGTAATAGCGTTATCAGCTCCAGAAGGCTACAATTACGTTGTCTACTACTGCTCAAAGTCTAAAAGGAATTTCATCGTCGCACACTCAATGCTGACAGCCACACACCACAGGACTGTATCAGCCACGTAATGATATAAATAGCGCATTCCCTCCAGCACACTTACATTTACAATCTATAATTTATTCAAATGTCAATCTTGGGGAAAACGATGCCTCATGTGCCCTCCAATATTTGTCGAATCCCATTTCATTTTATGTAACATCCCCACCTAAATGGCAACTTTGGAGGACAGTCACCATCCCTATCAGGCGACATCCAACGATGAGTCATACATCGATAATTTGGAGAGGAAGGAGGACAGCACATCTTCTGCTGATCTGCACCGATATGCCCCAAGGAGTTTCAGTCTCACAGAACGAGACCTTGGTTGCCCTATTTGCATGTCTTTAATTGTGGACCCCTTTGTCACACCTTGTGGACATACATTCTGCTACACGTGTATATCAACACACCTACAGAACGGGAAAAATTGTCCAGATTGTTCGCACTATTTGAGCAAAGAGCTTATACACCCAAACTTCCTCTTGAGCGACATTATCAAACATGCTCGTGCTACGTCAGTCTGTCAAAAGTCATCCTCGTTCAATTCACTGATGTCATCTATTAAGCATGCCAAAGATGGATTGAAGACATCAGAATTGAGTCTGGCTGTCAAGATCTTGTGGGAGGCCCAGCAAGCTGCTGAACAAAGAGAAAAAGATGACAATATGCATTTGTTGCTCCATTTCTTGCAGCATTCTAGAGAAGATAAAGTTAGACAGTTGGAATCTTTGCAGAAGGAATTGATGTGTTTGGATACAGACATAGGAAATGTAGAGACAGCTGCAAAAGGTGCGGCAACATTGCCTCCCTGGATTTTTGACAAAGCGGCCGTCAAGCTGGGCGAGAATCGTCGCATTGAGAAGGCGATCACCTCCAGGATATCACATGGGTTGAAGGAATATCAACAGGAGTCAGAACAAGGCCTCCTGGAATATCTGGAGCAGGGTCCCAACATTATTGGTGGTCATGAAAGTCTACATGGTAACCCCACAAAAAAACGACGAATAGCATCGCATTTTGAAGACCTTCAGAAGAGTTATCTGCACATGAGGTCTGAAAAATTAAAAATTTCAAAACATCCATGCACTGATCATGAGCAACAGCAACAGAAGCCAATAGGAGCTGTTGTAGACCAGGGACTAGAAGATTTCAGTAAAATGCTATCGGTGCTGTCGACATTCAATCAGTTGAAAACGTTGGCAACCATTCCAAGGCCATCCCTTCGGCAGACATCTAGCATTGTGTCAAGTTTAGAATTTGATAGAGATGGGTCGCTCTTTGCAACTGCAGGAGTATCCAAGAGGATTTCAATCTTTGATTATAATGCGGTGGTAGGCACCCCTGGGGTCTCTGTCCATTGCCCCATAGTAGAGCTGGTGACCCGATCCAAATTGAGTTGCCTCTCTTGGAATAAGTACCTGCCCAGTCATATAGCCTCCAGCGACTACGAGGGGGTCTTGACCTTATGGGATGTGACAACAAGTTCCATGATCCAAGAATATGAAGCGCATACGAAACGTATTTGGTCTGTGGACTATTGCGATGCAGACCCTACGCTGTTGGCCTCAGGTTCAGACGATTGCACGGTGCGCCTGTGGTCTACCAAGAGTTCAAATGCAGCAGGACAACTGGATCTTAAAGCAAATGTATGTTGTGTCAAATGGAGACCTGGGTCGGCATATGAGCTTGCCATTGGATCTGCAGATCATCAGGTATATTTGTACGATATTAGACAGCCTCATGCACCTGTGAGCATCTTCCAGGGCCATCGGAAAGCGGTGTCTTATGTGAGATTTTTCAATGATAGAGAGCTTGTGAGCTCCTCCACTGATTCCACGCTGAGGTTATGGAATGCCTCTCATGGAGCCAAAGTCGTGAGAGAACATGAGAGAATGTATGTAGGTCATGAGAATGAAAAGAATTTTGTTGGTCTGTCCTTGAGCGGTCAGTTTCTGGCGTGTGGCAGCGAAAGCGATGAAGCTTTTGTGTATTACAAGACGCTGACGAAGCCTGTGGCAAGACAAAGATTTTCTTCAAATGACACAGATGATGAAATTGTAGATAAGTCATTCATCTCTGCAGTTTGTTGGAGACCAGGAACACATGTTCTCGCAGTTGCAAACTCCCAGGGCACTATAAAATTGGTGGAATTAGTGAATTTTTAAAATGTTAGCAGTACAAAATGTAACTATGGATAGCTCTCTTTCAGCTGACTTGGAATCGGCAATTACTGTTGCATTGCCACTGGTGCTGCCTGACCATAGCCTTTTGGCCTTCTAAAGAGCATAATATGTGGCTCTGGTCGATGGATCGCATAGTGCACCCAACCACGAGACTGCTGCACCCCCAGCTGTCGCCACTCAGCTTCGCTTAGCAATCGACCTTTGGGCAAACGCTTTGCGATTTCTGACGTTAGAACCACGTGCCGGTATTCGTACACATCATCATAGTAACGCTCACTGCAAGAAAAGGTGTCACAAGGGTCGTTTGCATCCACAACGGTTGAAATTATGGTCAAGGTAGGAATGACGA